>OZ007563.1:158763341-158765841 GCA_963931875.1 Pollenia griseotomentosa | reverse complement strand
GTGTCACTTCTAGTAATTGCCCTTATATTTTATAAAAAAAAAAAATTTAGGTAACGAAAAACCAAAAAAGATCAAGGATTTTTTACAGTGTATTACTTTTTTAGACAGGTATTTCCTTCACCTATAACATATCCAAAAAGTAAAATGGGTTCTTTTTTATTTTTTTTTAAATAATTTTTTAAGTAGTGTCACTTCTAGTAATTCCGCAAAATTCTGAATAAAAAAATCAATGTATTCTTCATAATAATTTTCTATTTTGTCATAAACATTTATTACTTTACCCATAATAAAGAGAAATATATATAGAACAAAAAATTCATAATTCATAATTATAAACAGTTTCGAGAAGCCAAGATATCCCATTACAATTTTTACGCGTATATTTTAAAAATTTGAGTGAATATGAATTAAAACAATAAGTACAGATGCATAAAAATATCTCATAAGTGTTGCGCTTCGCTTCGTAAAATAAGTGAAAACGAGGCTGCAAATATAATTGAATATTTTCCAGCTGTCGCCAACATTCATTGTAGCCGTATTTGCGAAACTTGCCGGAATACACTGAGAAAAGCGCGCATTCGTAATGAATCCAACGTGGAGCAGAATGAAGTCTCAAATTATTTACCAACAACGCCCAGCGATGAAGTTAGCGAAGAATTGAATGAACTTCCAACTTGTAATGCAAACATCGAAAGGACGGAAGTCATTGAAAATATAAAGGATCATATTATTCCTCATCTACCAAACCAAATGTCGCCTCTTAAAAGGAAACATATGAAACAAGATGCATACAGAAATAGAAAATCACTGCAAATTTTCGAAAATATAGCAGATTCACTTGGAGCTGATCCATTATCTGATTTGTCAGCGCAACTTGAAAACGTCAAAGCCATTTACGAAGAAATTTTGGAAAACATCAAATATCAAATAGAGAACAGCTCAAATCTTTTGGAAAAGCAAAAACTTTTATCTCTCTTAACAATCAATATGAGTCACGCAGAAATTAAAGATCGTTTTGGGGATGATATATCTCACGATTGTATCAAAAAAAGTAAAGATATCCAAAGGAATAAAACGAAGTTTGCAGATATCAATCTTTTTAAAATGAGCAGACGTAGTTTACCAACCGAAACTCTAAGCACAGTCAAGTTATTTTATGAAGATGATGAAATTAGCCGAATGATGCCTGGATCGCAAGATTCAATTACTGTTAAACAAGGAAACTTACGTGAAAAAGTTCAAAAAAGACTTTCGGTACGTATTACTAGAAGTGACACTACTCAAAAAATTATTTAAAAAAAAAATAAAAAAGAACCCATTTTACTTTTTGGATATGTTATAGGTGAAGGAAATACCTTTCTTAAAAAGTAATACACTGTAAAAAATCCTTGATCTTTTTTGGTTTTTCGTTACCTAAAATTTTTTTTTGTTATAAAATATAAGGGCAATTACTAGAAGTGACACTACTTAAAAAATTATATAAAAAAAACTAAAAAAGAACCCATTTTTATTTTTTGATATGGTATAGATGAAGGATAAACCTTTCTAAAAAATTAATACACTGTAAAAAAACCCTTGATCTTTTTGGTTTTTTCGTCAGTTAAAATTTTTTTTTGTTATAAATTTTTTTACAGTGTATTTCTTTTTTTTTTTTTTTAAACGTGTCATAAAGCCTGTTAAAATATCTTTTTAATGATACCAAGATCATGGAAATCGGTTTAGCCGATTCTGAGTTATTGTAGTTTAAATGGAGCTCTTTTCGACCATTTTCGCGTTTTTTCGAAAACGTTCCCACTGTGTCACGCCCAAAAAATCGCAAAACAGTCATTTCTAAAAATGAGAGTTTGTTTGTATTGATCAAATTTAGCTATGAACAAAATTTCATCGATATCTGAGGGGGTCGGGTTCAATGCATCTCGATTTTTACATGAAATTCATCATATATAAGTTTGTCATTCCGTTTGTAATTTCTACAATATTGATCTTAGGCCCTGTAAAGTATATATATTTTGGGTCCTTATGAGGAGAGAAGTTGATTTAACGATGTCCGTCCGTCTGTCCGTCCGTCTGTCCGTCTGTCCGTCTTACGTTTGATACGTGTTTTCCGGATACTCCAGACATGATAGCGACTAGGTTGTTTTACATTTATGTCACATATAGTCTACCATTTCTTGCTATTGAAATTCAGCAAGATCGGTCCAAAAATGGCTGAGATATGAGCAAAAAACCACGACTACCTCTAATTTTTTCCAAAAATCCCTTGTTGTTGTTGTATTTTTATTACTTTTTTGTGTATATCTGGAGAACGGCAAGAGCCAAAGTTTCCAAATTAGGTACACACATTAAGGTTATCAATATACAGCATTCCACAAAATGTGGGCGGGATGGTAAATTTCTTCTTTAACACGTCAGTATATAAATCTGTCAAATCGGTTAAAAAATGGCTGAGTTATAACCGAAATACTGAATTCCCAAAAATTACTCTTTTTATACCCTTCAC
>OZ007563.1:158598341-158758341 GCA_963931875.1 Pollenia griseotomentosa | reverse complement strand
TAACCGAAATACTGAATTCCCAAAAATTACTCTTTTTATACCCTTCACCGAAGGTAAAAGGGTATATATAAGTTTGTCATTCCGTTTGTAATTTCTACAATATTGATCTTAGGCCCTGTAAAGTATATATATTTTGGGTCCTTATGAGGAGAGAAGTTGATTTAACGATGTCCGTCCGTCTGTCCGTCCGTCTGTCCGTCTTACGTTTGATACGTGTTTTCCGGATACTCCAGACATGATAGCGACTAGGTTGTTTTACATTTATGTCACATATAGTCTACCATTTCTTGCTATTGAAATTCAGCAAGATCGGTCCAAAAATGGCTGAGATATGAGCAAAAAACCACGACTACCTCTAATTTTTTCCAAAAATCCCTTGTTGTTGTTGTATTTTTATTACTTTTTTGTGTATATCTGGAGAACGGCAAGAGCCAAAGTTTCCAAATTAGGTACACACATTAAGGTTATCAATATACAGCATTCCACAAAATGTGGGCGGGATTGAACAAGTGGGCGTGGTACCTCCCGTGCAAAAAATATCAAAAATTGTATAAAAACCTGCTTTTTTGGACTGTCATATGACCTATGGTTACGCGTTATATATCAAAAGATCGGAAATCTTTAGTAGAAAATATTTTCTGAAAATTTCGGAAAAATCGGTTCAGATACAAAAAAGTTATGACCAAAATATAATTTTTTTTTTGGAAAATACCCATTTTCGGACACAATAGATCTTCCCGAGTCCAAGGTTTATAACTCAAGCAAATGGTAAATTTCTTCTTTAACACGTCAGTATATAAATCTGTCAAATCGGTTAAAAAATGGCTGAGTTATAACCGAAATACTGAATTCCCAAAAATTACTCTTTTTATACCCTTCACCGAAGGTAAAAGGGTATATATAAGTTTGTCATTCCGTTTGTAATTTCTACAATATTGATACTACACCCTATAAAGTATATATATTCTGGGTCCTTATGAGGAGAGAAGTTGATTTAACGATATCCGTTGATTTAACGATATCCGTCTTTCCCCCCCCCCCCCCTTGCATTTGTTTACATATACTAGCATAATGCCCAATATGATTTTCGTTACCACCCTTCTTTAATTTTTCATCTATTTAAGGAAATAATTTTAACAAATAGAAACGGGGAATTTTTGATTATTTTTGCCACTTAAAAAGTCGCCAAAAAAGATAAATCTACGGTATGACAACAGTGCCTATACAAAAAGAAACCAAACAAACACACATACATGGTACAAACTATTTTGGTGTTTATAGGCCACCTTTGCTTTATTGTGGTGAACTAAAACATCAAAAATAATTACAACTCAACTGTGTTGAGTTGTGAACTGTAAACTGATCATATTTACTTTTAATGATATTCATGAAACGTTCCTTCATGGTCCAGTTGTCTAGGGGGTTTGCTTAGGTTAGAAACTGTGAGTCCCTGGTTCGAATCGTGTTTTTTCAAAAAGAAAATTTTTTTAAATTTTTTTATGTTCTGAAACGATTTAAAAAAATATTTACCAGTTTTAACTTTTTAAATTTAATTTATAATGAAGTTTTATGTATTGTATATATGTATGTTTATGTAGAAATTATTTAGGTTTTGTCTAGTTGCTCTGTATTCTGCTCGCACAATGGTGAAGGGTATATAAGATTCGGCACAGCCGAATATAGCACTCTTACTTGTTATAATTATTAAGCATTTTTATCACTTTTTTTAGATCACAAAACCACTTAAAACTCACAAAATCAATTCAAGTAAAGTATCAATTCTTTAAGTGTATCAAGAAAAATCCATACATATTAGGCATATAACTTTTAACAATTTTTGCAAATAGGAAAAATGGCATATCAAACGAAATTACCAATTAGCAATGCCAGCATTCAGTAATGCTCGTTGGAATTCTGGCACTTTTGTCTTTTATACTTATTCCGATATATTAATTGCAATTATTTTCTATTTGTAAATTTGTATGTGAAGCTTAGGGCGAAGTTTGGTTTTCTGATCATACTAACAACAAAAAAAAATTTCGCCATACTACAAAAATTATTGTCGTGCTTTAGAGAACCAAATTAATATTTTCCCAGACATTGGGACAAAAAACCATCAGCTATTCAGAAAGTTCAGCGAGGCAACCGCCTATTGGACCAACGAACTATTGGATAGGCCTAGCTAAGAACTAGAATAAAAACAGAACTGTTATGTTCAGTTATACGCATAAGAGAAGGTGCAAAATTAGACAACGTTTGTTGCCACACTTTAAACATATCGGACGATATTGTAAAAAATCGGTTCATCTGAAAAGTACCAAAATGAGTTGGTATATGAGGAAGATGACAATGACATAATTGAAATTTTATTTTCTGAGAAAAATATGTTACAGTATATTCATGTAATACTTTCTAATGTTACCTATACTGACTCGAAGTGTTATATGTTGTGCAACTTCAATAAAACAAAATTAGCTGATTTTACATATTTACAACTATTACACTTTTACCATTAATGTACTTCATGAGCGATTTTTAAGGCTACTTGAGCGGTTTCTGCACGCTATTAAGGTTTGGAAACAAATATTGACATCACTAATGGCTTAGAAAAATTAAAACGATTATAATAAACAAATACTGATTTTCATTTTAATATGAAAATATTTTTATATTTTGTTCTAAAACAATCTTTTTACAAAATAATGAGCGTAATGAATTATGACAAAGAAAATAAAACATTGGTTCTACCAAAAACGCAAGTACCAAAGTTGTATAACAGGTCAGTATGAACACCTTAAATATAAGTAAGGGTAATATATGCAATTCACAAAAGAACTTGAAAATTTTTCCCACAGTTGTATTTTTTGTACAAACGAACACAAAAATGTAGAACATGTTACATTAATGCAACATATTTCTCAGAAAAGCAATCGTCATAAAATATTTTATAATGTAACATTATATTAAGTGTTTATATTAAACAAAATGAATATATAAAAAAAATTTGAAATGTAAATTTTTTTTATATTCATAACAATCAATGTTACAAACCTAGCACTTTTGTTTTTCACTGTACAACAATTTAGAAACTTTTTTTTTGTCGATTTGGCACTTTTAATTTAAATTCTTCTGGCAAGCCTGCACCAGAACAACGCGTGCAAATTGCTGAAATTTTTAATCAAAATTATTGTTCTATTCGTCAAACTCATCGTGCACTCCTTCCATTTTATGGCGTACATAATCGTCCTTCAGAGCGGCTAATTCGAAGAACAATAAATCGTTTTTGGACTACAATGTTTCGTTTTGTCGAAACACCATTACATCTACAGAAAATTACTGGTTGGTGCGCTTTATGGGCTGGCAGAGTCAAATATGCAGTTTGTAATTTTTTTACGGGCCTAATAAATATTTTTTCTTAAGTATCTTTATCTATTGCCGATAAATTTATAACATAAAGTAATGATGAATAGTCTGTTGCTATTCTAATGGTAGCAAACCCTTAAGCCTCTTCCAAAATGAGAACTGCTAAAGTGACGGTCGTGTTTTATTCCTGCTCTGATAATTTAATTTATTTTCTTTAAAAGCCGTTTAGTTCTCAATGTTAAAGCTAAATAATGAAAATATTCAACAAATAGCAATCGTAGTTTGAATAAAATTAAAAATATTAGACAATAAACTTTTTTAAAAAACAAACATTAGCGCTTATGTGAATGGCAAGGTAACCGGGTACCTTTGGCTTTTTTCAGTATAATTTTTTTTTATAGAAACAGATGGTCCACATAGTTGAAACTTCTTGAGAACTTCTAACTATTAATAAGTTTTAAATTATCACTAATTTTAAGCTTAATTTAGTTAATTTTGCCTCTATGTGGAATTTCCACGTTAATCACCGATCCAGATGTATTATTTGACTATTGATTGTAATAGGGGGGCAAGATTCCTGGCGCAATGTGAATGTTATATGTACGCATTTTTGCTCATTGACCATTATCTTCCATTGTCTTAACCATGTCTCATGTGGAAATATATGATGCTGTAAGTAACGAGATGCTTCACAACGGTTTTCGTGGACACAAAGAAAAGCTGTATCGTCTGCAAATGTTGAAGTTTCGGTGTAGTTGTTTGTTGGCATGTCCGAAGTATAAATTAAGTATAATAGAGGGCCCAGGATGCTGCCCTGTGGGACTCTAGCGCCAATTGGCTGAGGTGAACTTAAGAAATTTCCTTTCTTAATAATAAATTGACGACCGACTAAGTAGCTTTCTAACAGCTTGTGCGTGTTTACTGGCAGGTTTAGCTTCAATTTATGTAATAAGTCTTCATGCAAGACTTTATCAAAAGCTTGAGAAACATCGATGAAGAGAGCGGAACAATCACCCTTATTGTGTTTGGCGTATTTAAAATACGCCTACGACTGTTTGGTAATAGATTAAAGAAAATAAGTTCACGTTCTCTTTAATCTATTACCAAACAGTCGTAGGCGTATTTTAAAAACGCCAAACACAATAAGGGTGAATATTTTCTTTCCTCAAAGGCTTTTCTTATGGCGTTTACTATGCGGTGGGTTTGCTCAATTGTGCTTTGTTCGCTTCTAAAGCCGAATTGGTGGTTAGGAATACATCTATTTAAATTTAAAATTGGGGTTATTTAATTTTTTTTTTCGTTTTAATTGTTCACTTTTATGTTAAATAATTTAAATAAAAAAATATATAATTTATTTTTTAGCGTCCACTCGCTGTTTATATTACAAAATCAAATGTGATTAATTAAAAATTCAAATCGTGTGCGGGGTAAAGAATACACGTTTGTATCACAACAAAGCACAAACCGAAAAAATGTTTGGTTTTTTTTACCAGCCAGGTGTTAGCACAACAAAAAACGAACGAAATTTAATTAAATGAAACAAACACAATGAAGTTTGTGGTTAAAAAAACGATCGTAATTCAGTGTTCTCATCTTTTTGTTGAGTTGGATAAGAACAGTGTTATTGTTGTGTCGAAAGATAAAAAAACAGGGAAACGTTATTTTTTAATGATTTACTAAACAAACACTGTAAGCGTTTGTGTTTTCCAGAAATCTACCGAACCGAACACTAAGTTTATTTTCAAACACTGTTGATAATGAAAAAAAAAGATAAGCGACGAAGAATTCGGTCAAAAGAATGGTTGAAGAACAAGATACTTTCAAAAAACAGGCTTTCGGTTAAGCATTTAAAAAATAACCGGTCTTAATTTGAATAAATAACAAGAGTGCTATATACGACTGTGCCGAATATTATATACCCTTCACCATTGTGCGAGCAGAGTACAAAGCAAATAGACAAAAATTAAATAAGTTTTACATATACATACATATTAACAATACTGCAAACTTTATTATAAATTAAATTTAAAAAGCGAAAACTGGTAAATATTTTTTAAAATCGATTTTAGAACATAAAAATTAAAAAAAAAAAAAAATATTTTTGAAAAACCAACATTCGAACCATGGGACTCACAGTTTCAAACCCTAACAACCCCCCTAGAGAACTGAACCATCAAGGAACGTTGATTGAATATCATTAAAATAAAATATGGCGCGTTTTCCGTTTCATAACTCAACTCAGTTGAGTTGTAATTAAAACAATTAGTTGTGATGAGTTGTAAATTTTTTTTTATGCTTTTGTTCACCACAATATAACAAAGTGGTTAACCATAATACAAAAATTAAAAACCAACTGATTTGAGTTGTGAACCGTAAAAGGGGTTATATTCACCATAATGGTTAGTGCCATTTATGAGTGTTTGTTTGTTTTCTTTTAGCATAGGCAATGTTATCATACTGTAGATTTATCTTTTTTTGGCAAGTTTTTAAGTAACAAAAGGAGACACAATTCTCAGTTTCTATTTCTTAAAATTAATTCGTTAAACATCTGGCAACGCTATGTCAGGATAGTTGATTTATTTGTATAGCGGATGATCGAATTTTTTTAATCACACACAGTTTCGTGCTCGTGAATGCAGACGTGTTTCTTTTAACTCTGTATACGGTTTTTTTTCTTTTAATATAAATAAGTACATATATATAATATTATACTATTACTTTTTTAAAAAATAATATATTAGCGAATGGACGCTTTAAAATAATTCTTAATTAGTGAACATAAACGTTAATAATAAAAATATTAAAAATTACAATTAAAAAAAATATATGTATATACATACATACATTTTAAGCAAAAACATTTCTTGTTTTTATATATTCTTTTTTTTATTCTCGGGGTTTTTAAACAACAAATAAAAAGAAGGGCACAATTAAATTAAATAAACAGTAAAATAATAAAAAAAACTCTTATGAATGCGTATAATGTAAAAACAATAAAACATAATGAAAGAAATGCTTATGTTACAGTGAGTGTTGACGAAACAAATGTTGAGACAAAACAAAGAATCGATGATAGCAATTACTTAACGGCTAAACCTATTACTCGAACTCGTTCCCTCTCACCCTCTTTGTTTAAAAATACGGTCGATCGTAATGTAATAATAAATCTATTAACTGCAAGTGTTGCGGCAGTGCCAAAAACTACTTTAATAAGTGATGATACGGTTAACCCCAAAACAGCCGCTATGGAAAACACAGTAACTCAAGTAAAAATTTTCCAAAAGCCTCCAGTACAAGTTGGCATTGATAGATATATAACAGTGCTTAAACGGGGTCGTAGTCCCACCTCTTCAGCAGTGGCTTCGGCACCGAAAGTTTTAAAAGATGGTATAAAATCCAAAAATTTTTTTTTTTTTTTTTTTTTTTTTTTAATTTTCTAAACTTATCCCGCGAAGCTCTATGCTTGTCTGCAGGAAAGAAACCAGAGTCTCTGGCGGGAATCGAACCCGCAACCTCTGCGCTGATAGACTAGCTCGCTACCAGCTAGCCTATCGAGGCACTCAATCGTTTTGCAGTTCTGGAGGATGAATTCCCTGAAGCACCAAACGTGATAAAGTCGTCCAAGCCTCCCCCGATATATCTTAGGGAGCAAAACTCAAATGAGCTACTAAAGAGTTTGATTTCGGTGATAGGAGAAAATTCTTTTTACGTAGCTGTAATCAAGCGAGACAAAAATACGAGTTAATCATGAGAATGATTTTCGTAAAATTATTAGCAAATTTGAAGAACTTAAAAAAAGCTTTTATACATACATACCAACTGAAGAGCAGTTACGGTCTTCAGGTAGTGATTAAGGGAATTGACTCATGTGTGGACCCTGCAGAAATAAAAACATTCCTAGAAGAGATAGGCTTTAAAATAAAGCATGTAGTTAATATAAAAAATAGGGAAAAAAATTTCCCAACAACTATTTCGAGTGGAGTTAGAGCCCGGTGACGTTAAGCTAAAAAAAAAACACGAAACTCATCCTATTTACAGCTTGAAATATATCCTGTACAGGAAAATCACGATAGAGGAGCCGCACAAAAGAAATGGACCCGTTCAGTGTTTAAACTGCCAAGAATTTGGTCATGCTAAAGCATGCTGCTACTTACCCCCTCTTTGCGTAGTATGTGGTGAATAACATGGTACAGTTCTTTGCGATAAGTCTAAAACCGACCCCAACGTAAAAAAATGCAGCAACTTTGGCGGTAATCACACTGCCAATTATAGAGGATGCCCTGTATACACTATCGTCAAGCAGTCTTCTGGACCGAAAAAGAATCCCCCTCAAACGCAGGTAACAAATCAAGTAAACCCTAATGACATTCAGGCTACGCAGGCTAGTAATAACAGAACCTCTTATGCTAACGTCTTAAAATCAAAACATGTGCCAATGCAAGGTGGTACGTCAAGTAATGATGGAACTCCAGTCTCAAATTTTAGTCGTTTAGAAAAACCCATGGGAACATTAGTGCAAACAGTTAATAATTTTACGAACACAACGGGTAATATGATGCAGGAAATTCTTAGAATGCAATCGATGCTATTGCAAGCTGTACCTAACAAGCCATGAACTGTTTAAAAATTTGTTTTTGGAACGCAAACGGCATCCGCTAACATAAAAATGAATTAGAATACTTTCTAAAAAATAAACAAATTGATGTCATGATGGTTTCTGAAACACATATGACCTCAAGACATACGTTTAATATCAATGGTTATACACTATATGATACCAAGGCCCTCGAGATGGAGCTTGTGGAGGATCTGCCACTTTAATAAAAAATCGAAAACACGCCCTCTGGGGGTCCCAACCTGTAAAACTAAAGGGTCGTGTTTTATTTAATACTATTGGTAAAATGGATTTAAATGTGGTAGCGAGTGGACAACCAACATATTGGCCTACTGATCAGCAAAAAAATCCAGATTTCGGCGTGGTTAAAAACATCCTCATAGAAACGATTCATGTTGAAGCTTCCTTAGAATTATCTTCCGACCACACACCTACAATTGTTACTATAATGAACCCCAATAATATTGTATCCCCCACTGGTTACTTAGCGACGTCAGCTACATAAATTAATTGGTTAAATATAAAAAATATCTCAGTACCCATTGCACAGAAAATATTCCGCTTAGCACACCGGAGAATGTAGCTCTATTGTTAATTTTGACAGTTTTCTAAAACTAGCTGTTCAACATTCCAATATTGCCCCCACAAAAACAAAAAATATTAAAAAATATTCCACAGATGTCGAGCGTCTCTTGTCTGAAAAAAGGAGAGCTCGAAGATAGTGGCAATTGCACAGATCCCCGTTACTTAAGAACTTACTAAAAGAGTGTACAAAAAAGCTTAGAAAGTTACTGCAGACTCAGAAAACGGCTTCTCTAGAAAAATATCTAAAGGAACTTTATGCAACCCCACCATCAGACTACTCATTATGGCGTGCAGCTAGAAATCTTAAAAGGCCAGTTGTCGCTAATCCGCCATTAAGAAACTTGAATGGAAGTTGGGCAAGAAATGATGTTGAAAAAGGAAATCTGTTTGTTAATCATTTAAAACACGTATTTACCCCTAACATATCTCACGATATGGCGGTCGAGTTACCACCTGTTGCTGCTAGAGCAGCTGTTCCCCTAAGATTTGAGATAAGAGAAATCGAAAAGGCTATTTGTGATTTAAACCCCAAGAAGGCTCCTGGTTTTGATAAGATCAGCAACAAAATGCTTTTGGAGCTACCCAGCATAGCAAGGAGAATTATTCTTTTAATTTTTAATGCTATTTTACGCCTGGAATACTATCCTCAAAAGTGGAAGGTTTCCTTAGTCATCATGATACCTAAGCCAGGAAAGGATCACACAAAAGTTGAGTCATATAGGCCTAAAAGTTTACTTTCAAATATATCAAAGCTGTTTGAGAAGCTGTTAGCGTCAAAATTAACCCCAATTCTAAATGAAAACATATGTATTCCTAACCACCAATTCGGCTTTAGAAGAGAACACAGCACAATTGAGCAAACCCATCGTATAGTAAACGCAATAAGAAAAGCCTTTGAAGAAAGAAAATATTGTTCCGCTCTCTTCATCGATGTTTCTCAAGCTTTTGACAAAGTCTGGCATGAAGGCTTATTACATAAATTGAAGCTAAACTTACCAGTAAACACACACAAGCTGTTAGAAAGCTACTAAGTCGGTCGAAAGTTTATTATTAAAGAAGGTGATTATTTAAGCTCTCCTCAACCAATTGAAGCTGGAGTCCCTCAGGGAAGCATCCTAGGCCCACTTTTATACTTAATATATACTTCGGATATGCCAATAAACAACTACACCCAAACTTCAACATTTGCTGATGACACAGCTTTTCTAAGCGTGCACGAAAACAGTCAAGAAGCATCTCGATACCTACAGGATCATATATTTCAACTCGAACTGTGGCTGAAGCAATGGAGGATAAAGGTCAATGAGCAAAAATGCGTACATGTAACATTTACCTTGCGTCGGGAAACATGCCCCCCTATTAAAATCAATAATCATTTAGTGCCTCAAAATTCGCATGTAAAATACCTCGGTATTCATCTAGATCGCCGTTTAACGTGGAAAAGCCATATAGAGGCAAAATTATCTCAAATGAAACTAAAAGCCATTCAAATTCAATGGCTTATTAAAAGAAATTCTGTCCTTAGTCTAGATTGCAAGCTTCTACTTTACAACTCTATCTTAAAGCCTATCTGGTGCTACGGTATTAAACTCTTAGCAACTGCCTCTAATATAGAAAAAATTCAAAGGCGCCAAAATAAATTTCTTCGACTCATCACGGCCGCTCCCTGGTATGTTAAAAACTCAAACATTCATAAGAATCTCAATGTGCCATTAGTAAAAACTATGATTACAAAATATGCAGTAAGATATTTATACCGTGTTCAGATATGCACCTTTATTGAGTTTTACGCAATAAATGACATTATTGAGCTCAATTATCCATATAAAATTGCAATTTAGTTATTGCTCAATTAATACGAAATTGTTATAAATATTGAATAAAATTAAAATGCGACCCTGTCACAAGTGTGTTTATTGAGCATAACACAGCTTGCTAAACAGGGTTTTGACATTTGGCAACTGAAATTACAACAAAACAAATGCCCATCAATTAGGTCGTTGCAAAAGCCAGATGTTTATTCCTTAAAGATGTCAAAACTTGTTTACATTTTGCTTATACATGTACATATGTGTTTACGTTGAATGTTGTATGTAGTAGTAATATAAATTGAGTTAGCTAAATTGTGTATATGTGTACAGAAAGATAATTATGTCAATAAACCGAATATTGACTCAATAAAAAAAGGTATATCTGTAGCCCGTTTCTGTATTTCTCGCATCGTAAAATTTTCCGACTGAAACCAGTGAATCGGGACAGAAACAGTGAAAAATGAAACAAAAAATGGTTTTTCTCACACAAGTGTTTCTGTATCTTTTTTTTTGCGAGAATTATCTGTCATTTAAATAATTTTCCAGCAATTATTGGAAGGATGCGAGAAAAAGTGTTTCTATAACAATATTTTGCGAAAAGTTTCTTTCAAGAACTGTCAAAATAAGTCACATTTGAAATTGGTGGCGAGAAAAACAAAATGTAGATATTTTTAATTTAAAATATGTTTATATACTATTTTTTTTAAATAAATAAAAAAATAGAAGGAATATAAATGATAAATGCATAATTTATATGATGAAAATAAACAAAAAACAATTGTTATATTTTGTTATTTTAAATTTTTGTTAGCCTTTTCTTGTTTTGGTTTTAATCAGTGCTGCCAGATAAATTTGTGTCAAAATCGTCAATTTCCTGAGAAAAAATAAAAAAAATCGTCTTTTTTGTTATAAAAATCGTGCAATTTAAAATCAATTTTAAACAAATTTGTTTCGACTTTTATTAAAAAATAATCAAACAAAAACATAGTTAAAGTTCATGGGTATTTAATAATTATTATTTAATAATTGAGATATAAATCTTTAATTTACCTATTCCTATAATCTTTTTCTTTTTTACCTGAAATAGACTTAGTAGAATACCTTGTAGTTCAAATTAAAAAAATCGGTTCATAAATAAACGGGTTAAAGACCCAGTAAAATCTTCGCCTACAAAATAATATGTTAAGTAATCAGAAACACATAAAAGCACTACATACAATTCTACTGAAAAACTAATGAATTTTACAAGGGTTGTGCCAAAAAGAACAAATTCAAAAGTAAGTCATTTTTTTATATCTTAATACATCCAGAAAAAAGTAGTTATCGAAGTTCTTATAGAAGAAAGCTACTTAATAACGAGTGAAAGAAGCTATCCATTTTGAAAAAGTTTTTACTGGGAGACAAACAAATTTCTTTCTTGTCGGAATAATGGTTTTGGCACAAAAGTGTACATATAAATTAAGAATATCAAATATCAATCATATTTTGTATATGTATATAAGAAGTATTAAATGTTCAAAGTAAGCCAAGTCGGTCCATTACTTTCCCTCGAAATTTTGCTTTTGCCGATACATTTTTTAGGGGAAAAACAAACAATTTTGAGGACAATTTTTACAATAGGGATAAATATAAAAATTTAAGCAGCCTTGTTTCTAAAGATATCTTTTTTTCTAATAAACAAACATATAAAAATATTTACAATTATCTTTTTTCGAAGACTAAGGGGCTTATAGTGTAAAACGCAACGCCAACATTTTCACTAAAAGCAAAAATAAAATCAAAAATATTTTATAAATTTGTTGTTGTTTTCTACAGACATTCATATTATTTTTTTTTCAATTTTCAACGCCACAAAATAGAAGTGTTTGAAATTTAAAAATTCAAGATGAATTTCTATAGAAAGTAACAACAAAATTATAAAATATTTTTGATTTTGTTTTTGCTTTCGTCACTTTTTTAGAAAAAATCATCAAAACGTCACTTTGTTAATATCGGAACAAAAAATCGTCAAGATGACGATAACTCGTCAAATCTGGCAGCCCTGTTTTTATTATATTTATTTCTTTTGTTGACGTTTCGCTTTTATTTGACACTTAAGTACTGGAAATATTCCAGTATAAACAGAATTTGTTGTGTCTGTTTTCGCATTCAAATACAGAAACACTTTTATCTCATAAATCGAGAAACGATGGAATTTTTTGTTTCACACTTCATGTAAGAAATTTTACGATGCGAGAAATACAGAAACGAGCTACTGAACACGGTATTAAAAAGCCTTGAACAACACCTAAATCCACTAGCTCGAATTATTTTAAATCACGGCGGCCATACTCGCTTAAGAAGAAGAGACACTGCAGCTCATATCCATTTAGATGAGTGATAATCACCTATGTATGTGAACAGAACACGTGTTGAAGAAAATTTTTAGAATAAGATTTGATTAATTATTGTTGCTCGTTGAATGCAGACGTGTTTTTTTTCTTTTAACTCGGCATACGGTTTTTTTTTTTAACATAAATAATTGTATATTTATAATATCATATTATTTTTTTTTAAAAATAATATAAGATCAGCGAATGAATGGACGCTTTAAAATAATTTTTAAATTAGTGAACATAAAATTTATAATACAAATATTAAAAATTACAAATAACAAAAATATATGTATGCACACACATACATATACATACATACATTTTAAGCAAAAACATTTCTTGTTTTTCTTTATTCTCGGGGTTTTTAAACAACAAATAAAAAGAAGAGCACAATTAAACAAACATTAATATATAAAAAAAAAACTCTTATGAATGCGTATAATGCTAAAACAATAAAACATAATGAAAGAAATGCTTATGTTACAGTGAGTGTTGACGAACCAAACGTAGAAACAAAAAAAAGAATCGATGATAGCAATTACTTAACGGCTAAACCTATTACTCGAACGCGTTCCCTCTCACCCTCTTTGTTTACAAATACGGTCAATCGTAATACAATAACAAGTTTGTTAACTGCAAGCGCTGCCGCAGTGCCAAAAAAACTTTAATAAGTGATGATACGGTTAACCCCAAAACAGCCGCTATGGACAACTCAGTAACTCAAGTAAAAACTTCTCAAAAGCCTACAGTACAAGTTGGTATGGACAGGTACATAACAGTGCTTAAACGGGGACGCAGCCCTACCTCTGCAGCAGTTGCTTCGGCCTCAAAAGTACCATCTTTTGATAAAATAAATTCTCAAAATCGTTTTGCAATTCTGGAGGATGAATCCTCTGAAGCACCAAACGTCATAAAATCGTCCAAGCCTCCCCCGATATATCTTAGGGAGCAAAATTCAAATGAGCTCATAAAGAGTTTGATATCAGTGATAGGTGAAAATTCGTTTTACGTAGCGGCTATCAAGCGTGGTAGTATAAACGAGACAAAAATACAAGTCAATCATGAGAATGATTTTCGCAAAATAATAAACAAATTTGAAGAACTAAAAAAAAGTTTTTATACATACCAATTGAAGAGCAGCAAAGGCCTTCAGGTAGTGATTAAGGGAATTGAATCATGTGTGGACCCAGCAGAAATAAAAACTTTCTTGGAAGAAAAAGGCTTCAAAATAAAACATGTGGTAAATATTAAAAATAGGGAAAAAAATCCCCAACCACTATTTCGAGTGGAGTTGGAGCCCGGCGACGTTAAGCTAAGAAAAAACGAAACGCACCCTATATACAGTTTAAAATATATACTGTACAGAAAAATATATACCGCACAAAGAAATGGACCCGTTCAGTGTTTGAACTGCCAGGAATATGGTCATACTAAGGCATACTGCTACTTACCCCCTGTTTGCGTAGTATGTGGTGAATAACATGGTACAGTTCTTTGCGATAAATCTAAAAATGACCCCAACGTTAAAAAATGTAGCAATTGTGACGGTAATCACACAGCCAATTATAGAGGATGCCCTGTATACACTATCGTCAAGCAGTCGGTTGGACCGAAAACTAATTCCCCTCAAATGCAGGTAACAAATCAGCTAAACACTAATGACATTCAGGCTCCACAGCCTAGTAATAACAGAACCTCCTACGCTAACATTCTAAAATCAAACCATGTGCTGCCATAGTGCATAGCTTAGGAAATAAAATTAAAAAAAAAAAAAAAAAAAAGCTGTACTTAACAAGCCATGAACTGTTTAAAAATCTGTTTTTGGAACGCAAACGGCATCCGCCAACATAAAAATGAATTAAAATACTTTCTAAAAAATAAACAAATTGATGTCATGTTGGTTTCTGAAACTCACTTGACCTCAAGAAATACGTTTAAAATCAATGGTTATATACTATATGATACTAAGGACCCTCGAGATAGAGCTTGTGGAGGCTCTGCCATTTTGATAAAAGCCCGAATCAAACACTACTTAATGTTTGATCATTGTGAAGATTATCTGCAAGCAACGACTATTTGTGTTGAAGAGCTAAATCGAAACTTAGTAATTTCTTCTTTATACTCTCCACCTAGATTTGCCATATCAGAAAGCCAATATTATAAATATTATAAATCACTAGACCCTGTTTCCTCGCCGCTGGCGATTATAACGCTAAACATACCTTCTGGGGGTCACGACTTATAACACCAAAAGGTCGTGTTTTGTTTAACACAATCTCTAAAATGGGTTTAAACGTGGTCGCGAGCGGACAACCAACATATTGGCCTACTGATCAGCAAAAAATTCCAGATGTCATCGACTTTGGCGTGGTTAAAAATATCCCCACAGAAACGATTCATGTTGAAGCTTCCTTAGAATTATCATCCGACCACACACCTACAATTGTTACTATATCGAACCCAAATAGAATTGTATCTCCGTCATGTTACTTAGCGACGTCAGCCACACAAATAAATTGGTTAAAATACAAAAAATTTCTCAGTGCCCATTGCCTAGAAAATATTCCGCTTAGTACACCGGAGAATGTGGATCTCTCCATTGTTAACTTTGACAGTTATCTTAAACTAGCTGTTCAACATTCCAGCGTTACCCCGAAAAAAATTAAAAATAATAAAATATATTCTTCAGATGTCGAGCGGCTCTTGACTGAAAAAAGGAGAGTTCGAAGAGAGTGGCAACTATACAGATCCCCGCAACTTAAGAATTTACTAAAAGAGTACACAAAAAGGCTAAAAAGGTTACTGCAGACTCAGAAAACTGCTTCTCTAGAAAAATATCTCAAGGAACTTGATGCAACTCCACAATCTGACTACTCATTATGGCGTGCAGCTAGAAATCTAAAAAGGCCAGTTATATCTAAGCCACCATTAAGAAACTTGAATGGTAGTTGGGCAAGAAACGATATTGAAAAAGGAAATCTGTTTGTTAGTCACTTGAAAAACGTATTTACACCAAATATATCTCACAATATTGCGGTCGAGTTACCACCTGTTGCTGCTAGAGCAGCTATTCCCCTCAGATTTGAGATAAGAGAAATCGAACAGGCTATTTGTGACTTAAACACTAAGAAGGCACCTGGTATTGCTAAAATCAGTAATAAAATGCTTTTAGAGCTACTTCGCACAGCAAAGAAAATTATTCTTTTTATTTTTAATGCTATTTTACGCCTTGAATACTATCCTCAAAAATGGAAGGTTTCCTTAGTTACCATGATACCAAAGCCAGGTAAAGATCATACAAAAGTTGAGTCATATAGGCCTATTAGCTTATTATCAAATATGTCAAAGCTGTTTGAGAAATTATTAGTTTCAAAATTAACACCGATTTTAAGTGAAAATAGATGTATTCCAAACCATCAGTTCGGATTTAGAAGAAAACACGAGCGTAATCGAACAGACTCATCGAATAGTTAATGTCATAAGAAAAGCATTTGAAGAAAAAAAATATTGCTCAGCACTCTTCATTGATGTTTCGCAAGCTTTTGATAAAGTCTGGCATGAAGGCTTATTACATAAACTGAAACAAAATTTACCAGCAAACACACACAAGCTGCTAGAAAGCTACTTAGTCGGTCGTCAATTTGTTATTAAAGAAGGAAATTTCTTAAGTTCACCTCAGCCCATTGGCGCTGGAGTCCCACAAGGCAGCATCCTGGGCCCCCTATTATACTTAATTTATACTTCGGACATGCCAACAAGCAACTACACCCAAACTTCAACATTTGCAGACGATACAGCTTTTCTAAGCGTCCACGAAAACCGTTATGAAGCATCTCGTTACTTACAGCATCATATATTTCAACTAGAAATATGGTTAAGACAATGGAGGATAATGGTCAATGAGCAAAAATGCGTGCATATAACATTCACCTTGCGCCGGGAATCTTGCCCCCATATTTCAATCAACAATCAAATAATTCCTCAACATTCGCATGTAAATATCGGTATACATCGGCCATTAACGTGGAAATGCCATATAGAGGCAAAATTAACTCAAATGAAACTAAAAGCCATTCAAATTCCTTGGCTTATTGGTAGAAACTCTGTCCTTAGTCTCGACTGCAAACTTCTTCTTTACAACTCCATCTTAAGGCCAATCTGGTGCTATGGTATTCAGTTATGGGGCACTGCCTCGGCCTCTAATATAGAAAAAATTCAAAGGCGCCAAAATAAAATTCTTCGAATAATACTTTCTATTTAAAATATTGAGCAATTTTTTATTGTGTTTGTTTTATAATATTTCAATAATTTTAATTCAAGAAGGGTGGTTTTAAGCGATTTATAACTAAATATTCTTTCTATTTCAAATATTGAGCAATTTTTTGTTGTGTTTGTTTTATAATATTTCAATAATTTTAATTCAAGAAGGGTGGTTTTTAGCGATTTATAACTAAATATACTTTCTATTTAAAATATTGAGCAATTTTTTATTGTGTTTGTTTTATAATAATTCAATAAATTTAATTTAAGAAGGGTGGTTTTTAGCGATTTATAACTAAATATACTTTCTATTTCAAATATTGAGTAATTTTTTATTGTGTTCGTTTTATAATATTTTATTAATTTTAATTCAAGAAGGGTGGTTTTTAGCGATTTATAGCTAAATATACTTTCTATTTAAAATATTGAGCAATTTTTTATTGTGTTTGTTTTATAATAATTCAATGAATTTAATTTAAGAAGGGTGGTTTTTAGCGATTTATAACTAAATATACTTTCTATTTAAAATATTAAGCAATTTTTTATTGTGTTTGTTTTATAATAATTCAATAAATTTAATTTAAGAAGGGTGGTTTTTAGCGATTTATAACTAAATATACTTTCTATTTCAAATATTGAGTAATTTTTTATTGTGTTTGTTTTATAATATTTCAATAATTTTAATTCAAGAAGGGTGGTTTTTAGCGATTTATAACTAAATATACTTTCTTTTTAAAATATTGAGCAATTTTTTATTGTGTTTGTTTTATAATAATTCAATAAATTTAATTTAAGAAGGGTGGTTTTTAGCGATTTATAACTAAATATACTTTTTATTTCAAATATTGAGTAATTTTTTATTGTGTTCGTTTTATAATATTTTATTAATTTTAATTCAAGAAGGGTGGTTTTTAGCGATTTATAGCTAAATATACTTTCTATTTAAAATATTGAGCAATTTTTTATTGTGTTTGTTTTATAATAATTCAATAAATTTAATTTAAGAAGGGTGGTTTTTAGCGATTTATAACTAAATATACTTTCTATTTAAAATATTAAGCAATTTTTTATTGTGTTTGTTTTATAATAATTCAATAAATTTAATTTAAGAAGGGTGGTTTTTAGCGATTTATAACTAAATATACTTTCTATTTCAAATATTGAGTAATTTTTTATTGTGTTTGTTTTATAATATTTCAATAATTTTAATTCAAGAAGGGTGGTTTTTAGCGATTTATAACTAAATATACTTTCTATTTAAAATATTGAGCAATTTTTTATTGTGTTTGTTTTATAATAATTCAATAAATTTAATTTAAGAAGGGTGGTTTTTAGCGATTTATAACTAAATATACTTTCTATTTAAAATATTAAGCAATTTTTTATTGTGTTTGTTTTATAATAATTCAATAAATTTAATTTAAGAAGGGTGGTTTTTAGCGATTTATAACTAAATATACTTTCTATTTCAAATATTGAGTAATTTTTTATTGTGTTTGTTTTATAATATTTCAATAATTTTAATTCAAGAAGGGTGGTTTTTAGCGATTTATAACTAAATATACTTTCTATTTAAAATATTGAGCAATTTTTTATTGTGTTTGTTTTATAATAATTCAATAAATTTAATTTAAGAAGGGTGGTTTTTAGCGATTTATAACTAAATATACTTTCTATTTCAAATATTGAGTAATTTTTTATTGTGTTTGTTTTATAATATTTTATTAATTTTAATTCAAGAAGGGTGGTTTTTAGCGATTTATAGCTAAATATACTTTCTATTTCAAATATTGAGCAATTTTTTATTGTGTTTGTTTTATAATAATTCAATAAATTTAATTTAAGAAGGGTGGTTTTTAGCGATTTATACCTAAATATACTTTCTATTTCAAATATTGAGTAATTTTTTATTGTGTTTGTTTTATAATATTTTATTAATTTTAATTCAAGAAGGGTGGTTTTTAGCGATTTATAGCTAAATATACTTTCTATTTAAAATATTGAGTAATTTTTTATTGTGTTTGTTTTATAATATTTTATTAATTTTAATTCAAGAAGGGTGGTTTTCAGCGATTTATAGCTAAATATACTTTCTATTTCAAATATTGAGTAATTTTTTATTGTGTTTGTTTTATAATATTTTATTAATTTTAATTCAAGAAGGGTGGTTTTTAGCGATTTATAGCTAAATATACTTTCTATTTAAAATATTGAGTAATTTTTTATTGTGTTTGTTTTATAATATTTTATTAATTTTAATTCAAGAAGGGTGGTTTTTAGCGATTTATAGCTAAATATACTTTCTATTTCAAATATTGAGTAATTTTTTATTGTGTTTGTTTTATAATATTTTATTAATTTTAATTCAAGAAGGGTGGTTTTTAGCGATTTATAACTAAATATACTTTCTATTTCAAATATTGAGTAATTTTTTATTGTGTTTGTTTTATAATATTTTATTAATTTTAATTCAAGAAGGGTGGTTTTTAGCGATTTATAGCTAAATATACTTTCTATTTAAAATATTGAGCAATTTTTTATTGTGTTTGTTTTATAATAATTCAATAAATTTAATTTAAGAAGGGTGGTTTTTAGCGATTTATACCTAAATATACTTTCTATTTCAAATATTGAGTAATTTTTTATTGTGTTCGTTTAATAATATTTTATTAATTTTAATTCAAGAAGGATGGTTTTTAGCGATTTATAACTAAATATACTTTCTATTTAAAATATTAAGCAATTTTTTGTTGTGTTTGTTTGTTTTATAATATTTCAATAATTTTAATTCAAGAAGGGTGGTTTTTAGCGATTTATAACTAAGTATACTTTCTATTTAAAATATTGAGCAATTTTTTATTGTGTATGTTTTATAATATTATAATGCAACAGATAAAAATGAAGTACTTTTCGCAACTTACAAACCTGTATTTTGGTTTTCCTAGTTTAGCTGCCGATCAAATTGTTTGGCCTATTAAAAATTTTGGCTAAAACTTTATTTTTTTGGAAAAACATGCATTTTTTCGGAAACCAATTACAATTTTGTTTTCATAATTGCAACCTTACCCTAGGAGACAAAAATTGTTTAACGAACTAACGAGAAAATTCTTTTCATTCATAACTCGTTTTTTAAGTTTTTCAGCTGTATAATTTATTATTTTTTAGCTTTTGCAGCATATGTATTTTATAAATGTTACGAATTTCCGATAAAAATTACAAATAAAAAATGTGAAAAAATGCATTTTTAAGTAATTATATATGAAGAATTATGAATTAGTGAAAACGGAAATTTACCGTTTGGCAGCTACGGGCCAAAAATAGTCCAAAAAGATATATAAAATTAAATTTTTGGCATTTAGCAATTTCGAGGCATTAGATGCTTTTTTCGGATTATTTTGTTCTACTTTTTTTTCTTATAGTCTATATATTAGGGTATTCATTCGGTTAACCGTTAATCGGTTAACCGATTAATTACTACCCGATTAACTGATCGGTTAATTTACAATTGGCAATTTTCGATTAACGATTAAACCGGTTAATTTCAGTCGATTAACCGATGTTAGAAATTTTTGTAGTTTTTTGAAGCGTTATAACATATTTTTTAGTGTTTTTAATTGTTTGTTTCGTCTCATATATAAAAGGTATATATTATATATTCGAGCAATACATTCTTAAAATACAGTACAAAAACAGAAACTATGGGTTCGGAAATACATTTTTTTTAGTTTGTTCGGTGCTGAGCTTTGCCAGAATGAGTCAGATGATGACCTTACAATAGAAGAAACTCTCGATTGTAACACAAACTATTTTTAACAAATTAGCCAAAATAATGGCATAATGGAAAATGTTATATGTTGAGAGAAATCCTGGAAATGGACTGATAAATAAGATAATCTGTATCATGATACAAAGAAACCAAGATAACGCATTCAGCTTTTAAAAATGAAATGTTTGTGCGCATCTACGTCACATCAGCGTATAAGTGCAGGTAAAATATAGAAACACAAGCAAACAAACATGTGTGTAATATGCTAAAGTGACGTCATATTAAACAGTTGAATTTTGTAAACATGTGCAATGCGTAATCTTAAATCTGTATTATGGGTTGCTTCCGATTTCTCAAACATCTTCGATAAGTGAAAGAATTGTTTCCAAATCAAGTTTTATCAAAACTAAAGAAAATAATCGCTTAAATTCTAAACATTTAAACCAAATTATTTTTCCAAAGGATTATTTTATAAAATCTCAATCTATTGAAATAATTAATAAAAAAATCTCAGTTAATTTTTTAATAAATACATGAAAATATTATGTATTAACTATAAAACATGTTTCTCATATTTATGAATTACTTTTTTGTTTGCTCGTTTTAGTTCAAGAAATGTTTGTTTTGTTCGTTATGTTTTTTTTTTTTTACTTAAAGACTCCAATAATAAATAATTTTTGCATTTTTATTAATTGAAATTACTTAATTTATAACAAAACTTTATTAATCGGTTAACCGATCAATAACAAAATTAACCGATTATTAACCGATTAAACCAAAACCTCGGCTAATTAATCGAGCGATTAACCGATTAAAGCGAAACCCCGATTAAATGAATACCCTACTATATATACAGTTGTGGCGAAAATAATTACTTTCCGAGATTTAGACATGAGAAAAATAACATAAAAACTAGCAAAACGCAATTGGGTCTAGTTGGTTTCGCTAAATGCATCGAGAAATTTCACCCGATAAAGAGTTTGAACTCAATTACTTAAAAAATTTGGGCTATGGACCAAAAATGGTGAAATATAAGATTATGACGAAGACAAGAAAACAAAGTTCTAATTGGTTTCCGTGGTGAAGAGTATGTTACGGTTGTATAAGAAAACCATTGGAACATTTTTTATAAATAATAAAATATAATAAAAAAAATTTAGAGGCAAAATTCGTTATTGAATAAAAACTGCTTAAAGTAGTAAAAAGTAAAACTACAACGCGTTTCATAAGGTCGTTATCAAAATCGAACTTTAGCACCTAAAGAAATATACGTATTTGGGATCGTTTAGGTATGAAGTATTTAAGGAGTAAACAAAATTTTACAACTTTACAGTAATAAAGAACAGATACTATCTAAGATTGCTTTATTGCATTAAAACTTCACTAAATCTTTTCATCTAATATACTGCAAATCTTAGATTATTATTATTTATCAAAATCTTTATAAAAATTTTAAATATTTTTATGTCCAAAAATACTTTTAAAAAAGGTATGACATGACAAATGGTAACGCTGGTCAAGTACAACTCTGTGTGTTTCTTTCTACACTGCTGCCAATTTAGCTATTTTCTCTTTCAAATCCAGCGATTTTTAATAAAATTTTACAGGAAAAAATCATTTTATTTCAAAAAGTGTGATTTTTAGCGATTTATAGCTAAATTAAATTATTATTTAAAAAATTGAGCTATTGTTACGCGCCGTTACAAAACTTTAAAAAAAAATCAAATAACGATCCAAGACCGGTTAGAGGGGGTATAAAAGATGGCCCGCTAGCTCAGTAAGCAAAATTGACCTCAAACAGGGTTTTGGCACGTAAGCATATTCATACTTCACACCCCTGGAAGTATGTTTAAAAATATCATAAGAAAAATCACAGAAAAGAAAGTATTTGTAACACCAAAAGGAAAGGAAGGTGAAATGATTCTATTTAGTATCGCCTAGGCGATAATATGGCACGATGTTAAGCCATATAGGGGTACAATTGTCCCATTCCCCAACCTACGACAGGTGAAATACCCTAAATTCCCTAACCTGTCCCGTACAAAACAATCGTTACATTATGTGATACTTACCACGGCTCGGCTCTTCCTAGCATCCATTTTTTAAAAAAAAATTTACAAGTCCATTTTATATTTCAATTTTAAAAAAAAAAATTTTACATTTATTCATTTTATGTTGGGTTTTTTTTTTCCTCTTTCTTTAAGTAGTTTTTATTTGTTGTTTGTATTAAATTAAATTACAATTAATTAAGATTTAATTTGTTAAGTACATGTGTGTTTTTTTTTTTCTAAATAAATTTTGTTATTTCTATATGATTCTCATATATTGTTTTTGTTGTTGTTATAACATTTCATTATATTTAAAATATGGATCTTAGTATTACAATGAAAATGGAAAAAATTTACTCTTTAGTTTCATTCTTTAAAACATTAAATTTTGTTCAGTAATAATAATTTTTTGTTTCGATAGTTTTTCTTAATATTTAGACATAGTTTTTGGTTTTTGTTGTTCTAATTTAGTTGTAGATGCTTCTACCACAAATGATGGTGATGACGACGATGATGATTTATAATTTGTTAAACGACTGAAGTCAACAAATAGGAATAGAACCAATATCAGGGAAATCTTGGATATTGCTTCCATTTTTCTGTGTGTAATTTTAAAAAATTTATATGGCATTATATCGTCATTCCCAAGTGGCATATTATATCAAAGTTTTCGCCATTAACACAATTTTTTGCTGTTCAAGTTGTTTTATTAAATTTTCTTTTCAGTAATAATTAACTTTTATATATTTGCACAATTTGTGTTATGTATAAGAAATTTTAAATTGATTTAAATTTTTGCGGAACTTTTTCTTTTTATTATAACGACTTGTTAAATATTGTCAATGATTTATTCTTTTGACACTTTTCTATTTCCTATTTTTTTTTTATTGCTTTCCTTAAAATATTTTTCACAAAATTTTTAGTTGCAGCACAAAACTCAACTGACCTGGGCCACGGCCCAGAATCAACTGCCTAAAATTGCATCATAATTCTTATAAGAACGCATTTCATTCATAAAAAAAAATGTGTTCCTTATTTGCCATTCCATCTTTCGCCCTTATTATTGTTGTCGCGGGAGAGTTAATACACACGTACAGGTGTATGTATGTAGGTGCACACTGCAAATGTGATGGAAAAAAAACTCTACAGTAGTGTTGGTCATTTTTTCCCTCTGTATAAGTCTCATACGCAGTGCAGGTTGCGAGAACGTCTGTATGTATTTACCAGAGGAAGAAGTAACAAGAAAATTTAAATCATGCGCAATGACAACCAAGGTTACATTACTCAAAACAGGTTTTCTGTTAACGGTAGTATCAGACCACTGGTTGTATGTTATGATGTAAAAAGATTTTGTTTTTACATCAAGATGAGAGTTGTTACCAACTGAAAGACATTTACCGTACCGTAAGCGTAAATATGCGAAGAATTAAAGAGTGCAAATATGTATGCAAAATAAAAAAAAACATGTTAGGCGCATAATGATGCGCAATTTGATGGTACAGTTGCGTGGTTTAATATATTAGGTAAGGGCAAAAGTTCGCGGCGCGAAAAGAAATATGTAAAAAACGCAATTAAAGGGTACGTTTGTATGACCCAATATATTGGGTAAGGGAAAAAGTCATGGTATGAAAATTACAGAAAAAAAATCCGTAACAAAACTGCTTCGCATCTGTCGAATGCTCGACAGTATCGAACAGGCAGGATTTTCGCCCTAACCGAAATGACACCTATCAATATGACATGTTACGATATATATGTATGTATACATAAAAAACGAGCAAGTATACTACTAGGAAAGATTTGAAAATTACAAAAACGTGGGGCACGACCCACAAAGCCGGGCAATACCTAAACTAAATTTATGTGGTTAGATATGAAAGAAAACGTGTGGCACGACCCACGCCCTGAGATTAAGAGTCTCATACTCTACCGTCTGAGCTAACCGGGCAATAAAAAAAACTATGTATAAACGTGTAACCGATTTATTCCCATCGGTGCCGAATCGCGAGTGGAATGAAGCAAATGAGGACTAAAAATTTTCAGATTGGAATAAAATGCTCAAAGTGCATAAAATGGTTAGATTTTAAGAAAAATTAAAAAAAATGTATTAGCAAACAAATATTCGTAACCAGAGGGTTAACGAATTCAAAAGAATTGAGTTGGTTTTTTCTTTCTTTGCCAGTTTCGGAAAAAAAAATTTTCTTGGGCAGCGGAAAAAATTTATTTAAATTATGGAAAAATGTGCAAAAGTGTTTAAAAGAAAATAGAAAGAATTTGAAAATTCACTAATTCATAAATTGTGTAAAAGTTTTAAAATAATTTTTTTTTTTTTCAAATTTTTTCTTTTTTCTTAAGTGAAAATATTTTCTATCATTAAAATTTTAATGGAAAAAAATTATTAATTATACTTAAAAAAAATTAAAAAAAAATTTTCTCCTAAACTTTAACTAAAAAAAAATTTTCTTCTTCCTTATCCTATCCTATCTCTAATTTTATTTTAATTCCTTATTTATTTATGTATGTATCTATATACTAAAAAATTTTTCTAACTAACTCTAACCCTAATTTTAATTTTGATTTTTAGTTTTAATTTTAATCTTAATTTTAATTTCAATTTCAATTTCAAGTTCAGTTTTAATTTAAATTCAAATTTAAATTTTAATTTTAATTTAAATTTTAATTTAAATCTAAATTTTTATTTTAATTTTAAATTTAATTATAATTTTAATCTTACTTTTAATTTTAATTTTTTTTTTTTTTTTATTTATTTTAAATTTTTCGTAGTTTTAAAGTTTTAAATTAACACTAAATTTAATATTAATTCCAATTTTAATCCTAATTCCAATATTAATTTTAATTTCAATACTAGTTTTAATTTTACGTTTAATATTAGTTTTAATTTTAATTTCAATTTTAATTTTAAGTTTAATCTTAATTTCAATTTCAATTTTAACTTTAAATTTAATGCTAATTTAAATTTAATTTTAATATTAATTTTAAATTTAATGTTAATCTTAATTTTAATTTATCTTCAATTTCAATTTCAATGCTAATTTTTATTTTAAATTTAAATATAATTTTAATTTTGAATTTAGTTTTAATTTCAATTCTAACTCTAATTTTGACTTTAATTTTAATTTCGATATTAATTTTAATTTTACTTTTATTTTAGTTTTAAGTTTTAATTTAAGTTTTATTTTAAATTTAAATTTAAATTTTGGTTTTAATTTTAAATCTAATTTTAATTTTATTTTTAGTTTTAGTTTTAAGTTTTAATTTAAGTTTTATTTTAAATTTAAATTTTAATTTTAGTTTTAATTTTAAATCTAATTTTATTTTTTTTTAATTTTAATTCTAACCTTAATTTTAATTCTAATTTAAATTTTAGTTTTAAGTTTTAATTTAAGTTTTATTTTAAATTTAAATTTAAATTTTAGTTTTAATCTTAAATCTAATTTTATTTTTAATTTTAATTCTAACCTTAATTTTAATTCTAATTTAAATTTTAGTTTTAAGTTTTAATTTAAGTTTTATTTTAAATTTAAATTTTAGTTTTAATTTTAAATCTAATTTTAATTTTTTATTTTTAATTTTAACCTTAATTTTAATTCTAATTTAAATTTTAGTTTTAAATTTTCATAAAATTCTGGATGCTGAGAAGAACCGGCAGTAGTACGCACATATAACGATTGTCTTGTAAAATAATATAAAATAAAACGATTCGTAAAATGGAAAAAAAAGAAATAGCGCAGAAAGGCTGTGATACCCCTAGTACCCTGTCTCTCCCTACACTAGTTGACCATCAAATCTGTTCCTATGACCGAATATGATGTCTCAACATTTATTCCCATTTTCCCTTTTTCCCCAGCAAACATTTCCGAAACCGCGTGTTCCGACAACCCTCGTGTCGAACTTTTTAATTTCAAACCTGGATTATCTAACAACATGCCTACCATTTTTAAAAAGAGATAGTCAGGCAAGGACTTAGATAATTCAGTTTTGTGCTACATAATGTCCCATGAACAAGGTATTATCACCGCGATAATACTGACCTCTACTTGGAATCAGTCCCAGACTTGCAATAATCCCTATAATCAAAAAAAAAAACAAAATTTAGATGGAAAAACACAGTTAAACGAAATCATTCCCATGTGTACCATGGTTTGCAGCGCAATTGAAACCAGGCTACAGAATCCCAGAATTCACGACTTCTACAAACAATAGCACTAAGACTATGTTTGCGAAGAAAAAAAAATACGAATCAACAAATATAATCATTTCCCCTTTCCCCTATAGTGGCTTTAACGTTGGGATAATATAAATTCCAAAGGGTTTTGAAAATTTAATTTCAATCCCACAGTTGGCATTTACGTTGGGCGCCATGTATGTTACGGCGCCAACCTGTGCATTAGCTTGCGAAAATTTGAAATCCACCATACAGGTGGCTTTACGTTGGGCGCCATATATGTTACGCGCCAACCTGTTCATTAGGTTGCGAAAATTCCTAAATCCACCATGCAGGTGGCTTTACGTTGGGCGCCATATATGTTACGGCGCCAACCTGTTCATTAGCTTGCGAAAATTTGAAATCCACCATACAGGTGGCTTTTCGTTGGGCGCCATATATGTTACGGCGCCAACCTGTTCATTAGGTTGCGTAAATTCCTAAATCCACCATGCAGGTGGCTTTACGTTGGGCGCCATATATGTTACGCGCCGTTACAAAACTTTAAAAAAAAATCAAATAACGATCCAAGACCGGTTAGAGGGGGTATAAAAGATGGCCCGCTAGCTCAGTAAGCAAAATTGACCTCAAACAGGGTTTTGGCACTTAAGCATATCCATACTTCACACCCCTGGAAGTATGTTTAAAAATATCATAAGAAAAATCACAGAAAAGAAAGTATTTGTAACACCAAAAGGAAAGGAAGGTGAAATGATTCTATTTAGTATCGCCTAGGCGATAATATGGCACGATGTTAAGCCATATAGGGGTACAATTGTCCCATTCCCCAACCTACGACAGGTGAAATACCCTAAATTCCCTAACCTGTCCCGTACAAAACAATCGTTACATTATGTGATACTTACCACGGCTCGGCTCTTCCTAGCATCCATTTTTTAAAAAAAAATTTACAAGTCCATTTTATATTTCAATTTTAAAAAAAAAAATTTTACATTTATTCATTTTATGTTGGGTTTTTTTTTTCCTCTTTCTTTAAGTAGTTTTTATTTGTTGTTTGTATTAAATTAAATTACAATTAATTAAGATTTAATTTGTTAAGTACATGTGTGTTTTTTTTTTTTTCTAAATAAATTTTGTTATTTCTATATGATTCTCATATATTGTTTTTGTTGTTGTTATAACATTTCATTATATTTAAAATATGGATCTTAGTATTACAATGAAAATGGAAAAAATTTACTCTTTAGTTTCATTCTTTAAAACATTAAATTTTGTTCAGTAATAATAATTTTTTGTTTCGATAGTTTTTCTTAATATTTAGACATAGTTTTTGGTTTTTGTTGTTCTAATTTAGTTGTAGATGCTTCTACCACAAATGATGGTGATGACGACGATGATGATTTATAATTTGTTAAACGACTGAAGTCAACAAATAGGAATAGAACCAATATCAGGGAAATCTTGGATATTGCTTCCATTTTTCTGTGTGTAATTTTAAAAAATTTATATGGCATTATATCGTCATTCCCAAGTGGCATATTATATCAAAGTTTTCGCCATTAACACAATTTTTTGCTGTTCAAGTTGTTTTATTAAATTTTCTTTTCAGTAATAATTAACTTTTATATATTTGCACAATTTGTGTTATGTATAAGAAATTTTAAATTGATTTAAATTTTTGCGGAACTTTTCCTTTTTATTATAACGACTTGTTAAATATTGTCAATGATTTATTCTTTTGACACTTTTCTATTTCCTATTTTTTTTTTATTGCTTTCCTTAAAATATTTTTCACAAAATTTTTAGTTGCAGCACAAAACTCAACTGACCTGGGCCACGGCCCAGAATCAACTGCCTAAAATTGCATCATAATTCTTATAAGCATAGTTGCCAATTTAGCGCCTTTGGCGCTAGATTTAGCGCTTTTTACCTGTCGAAAAGGCGCATATTTTTTCCTTAGCGCTTTTTTTAAAAAGAGCGCTAAATTAGCGCTTTTATTGATACCCAAAATTTTAAAATCAAGACACATTAAACCAAAATTTTTTTCCGTTTATTAAATACTTTACTCTGAAATGCATACTATACAAGGAAAGAACTTTTCCTTGTTCCATTTCGTTTCTTAAAAGAAGAAAATCTAAAAGTAATTTCTTGATTCTAACTTATTTTGTTCGTATTTAGAACAATTTTCTTAAATAAAGAAACATTTTCTCATGATTAAAAAAATTTCAAAAATTTCTTAAAACAAGAAAAGTAGCTTATTTTTATTAAAAACAATAAAGATATTTCTGAAATCAAGCGGCATTTATTTAATATTAGTCTGATTTTCTTGATTTTTAAATAGAATCGAATTTCTTGCATCAAAACCAAATGCAAGTGATTTTTTTAAATTTTTCAGAAAATGAGCAAGAACACTTGGTTTGATTCAATTAATTTTTATTTGGATCGACATGGTAACAAATCAGTCAAAAGTTTCTTATTTTTATATTAAGTTTTCTTAAACTAACTAGTGCAACACGTTTTTATGAAAAATTCAGGATTTTTTTAAAAAGCAACGGAAACTTGATTTAAGAAACTAAAGAATTAAAATGGATTTTTTTTAGTTGTATTTAAGTAAATTTTAGTTCGCTTTGAGTTATAACTTTTTGCTTAAACCAGGCAACACATGTTTAGTCCGAGTTTAGACGAGCGAACATTTGGAAGGAAAACATCTGGAATTCTCTTTTGTTTTTTCATTTGCGGTCACACAGACGAATATGTTGCCGGAAACATTCTGTTACTATTGTTGTTGTTTTCTCAAAAAGCAAAGTAAATGTCAACAAAGAAAATGAGAACAAAGCGTGTCGCCGAGTACCGAACACAAAAACCATTCTCTCTTCCCCAACCGTAATTTGCTACCAAACCAAATGTTTCCCTTCCAAATGTTTCCCTGTCTAAATGGGCACTTACAATAAGAAATTTTTGGCTTGGACGAGAATGGTGTAAGACTTTCTTGGTGCAAGTCATATTTTCTGGTGATTTAGTAAATAATTTTTTCCGTGTATATTTGAAATTATATTACTTTACTTTTTCTGAAATATCAGAAAAGGCTTTTTAAAAATGTTAATGTTTTATTAACACTGCTCGGAAAAAACAAAAAAAAAAAAATCGGAGTAGAGAACTTGATTTAATTGACTTTACCGTGCTGAATCCAAAAAGTTTATTCAATCACGTCTAGTTAACATTTTGTTTACTGATCTTCATGATTTCATGTCATATTTTATTCATAATAAACCTGCATTTCGCATAAATCGTTCGCAAGTTATGATAAAATGTATGTATCATTAATACCTTATTGCGGTCGAAATATTGGTCTAGCCCATAAAAAAACTAGACATGATAGAAAAAACTGAAAACGGATTTGAATTTAACGCTGTAATATCTTTGTATTTCATATATTTTTAATTAAAACGATTTTTTTTTGAGAGCCAGTGTAATTAATAAAACTTGGTTCTTAAACATTTCATTAAGTTTGTTATTTAAATATTATTTAGCGCTTTTTAGCGCTTTTTGATTGGGGGCACGGCGCTTTTTGATTAAAAATAGTTCACAACCCTGCTTATAAGAACGCATTTCATTCATAAAAAAAAATGTGTTCCTTATTTGCCATTCCATCTTTCGCCCTTATTATTGTTGTCGCGGGAGAGTTAATACACACGTACAGGTGTATGTATGTAGGTGCACACTGCAAATGTGATGGAAAAAAAACTCTACAGTAGTGTTGGTCATTTTTTCCCTCTGTATAAGTCTCATACGCAGTGCAGGTTGCGAGAACGTCTGTATGTATTTACCAGAGGAAGAAGTAACAAGAAAATTTAAATCATGCGCAATGACAACCAAGGTTACATTACTCAAAACAGGTTTTCTGTTAACGGTAGTATCAGACCACTGGTTGTATGTTATGATGTAAAAAGATTTTGTTTTTACATCAAGATGAGAGTTGTTACCAACTGAAAGACATTTACCGTACCGTAACACTGAGTCTTCACCTGAGATAATATCTGATATAATATGTGAGAGAACGTCGGCAGAATGAGAGAACAAATTTCTTCATGTTAATCTTAATCTTAAACAAGGGGAACACGTATCTTATAAGATTTCATAATTGAATGACTCTCGTACAGTAAACTTGTATCGTTTTTATTCTTTTTTTTAGTTTTTTCTTTTGTTTTTGTTTAAAATATTGTTTTTTTAAACACTTATCACAAGATTTTCACTAATTGCAGTAAAAAATTTAACAATTTAAAGAATGCGTCTTATTATTGTTTTATATTTATGTATGTATGTGTATTTTTGACAGCTCATCTTATAAGATAGTTGTTATAAGATTTCTCATAACAACTGTCTCATAATATATATTATAATATTAATATTAACACTATTTGAGAGTCCACACGTAAGATAATACTCTCTGCGATTGAATTTGACGTTTGCTGATATAAAAATCTTATATCTTATCTCAGGTGGAGACCCTATGTAAGCGTAAATATGCGAAGAATTAAAGAGTGCAAATATGTATGCAAAATAAAAAAAAACATGTTAGGCGCATAATGATGCGCAATTTGATGGTACAGTTGCGTGGTTTAATATATTAGGTAAGGGCAAAAGTTCGCGGCGCGAAAAGAAATATGTAACAAACGCAATTAAAGGGTACGTTTGTATGACCCAATATATTGGGTAAGGGAAAAAGTCATGGTATGAAAATTACAGAAAAAAAATCCGTAACACTATTTTTAATTGTCTTTGTCTCAAAATATTTCAATAATTTTATATAAAAAGGGTGGTTTTTTGCGATTAATAGGCAATTCACAAAGTTTTATTGTGTTTGTTTTATAATATTTTAATAATTTTATTTCAGGAAGGGTGGTTTCTTTCTATTGAAAATATTGAGCAATTTTTTATTGTGTTTGTGTTACAATATTCTAATAATATTTTTCAAAAAGGGTGGTTTTAGCGGTTTATAACTTAATATACTTTCTATTTAATGTATTGAGCTATTTTTTATTGTGTTTGTTTTATAATATTTCTCAATTTTTTAAATAATAAGCTATAAATCGCTAAAAACCACCCTATTTGAAATAAAATTATTAAAATATTATAAAACAAACACAATAAAATATTGCTCAATTTTTTAAATAATAAGTCAGTTTAGATATATATTAAGTTATAAACCGCTTAAACCATCCTTTTTGAAAAATATTATTAGAATATTGTAACACAAAAACAATAAAAAATTGTTAAATATTTTCAATAGAAAGTATATTTAGTTATAAATTGCTCAAAACCACACTTTTTTAAATAAAATTATTGAAATATTATAAAACAAACACAATAAAAAATAGCTAAATTTTTTAAATAAAAAGTCAGTTTAGATATATATTAAGTTACAAACCGATAAAACTAGCCTTTTTGAAAAATATTATTAGAATATTGAAACACAAACACAATAAAAAATTGCTCAATATTTTAAATAAAAAGTATATTTAGTTACAAATCGCTTAAAACCACCTTTCTTGAATTAAAATTATTGAAATATTATAAAACAAACACAATAAAAAATCGCTCAATATTTTCAATAGAAAGTATATTAAGTTATAAATCGCTCAAAACCACCCTTTTTTAAATAAAATTATTAAAATATTATAAAACAAACACAATTAAAAATAGCTCAATATTTTAGATAGAAAGTATATTAAGTTATAAACCGCTAAAACCACCCTTTTTGAAAAATATTATAAGAATATTGTAACACATTAAAAAATTGCTTAATATTTTAAATAGAAAGTATATTTGGTTATAAATCGCTTAAAACCACCTTTCTTGAATTAAAATTATTGAAATATTATAAAACAAACACAATAAAAAATTGCTCAATATTTTCAATAGAAAGTATATTAAGTTATAAATCGCTCAAAACCACCCTTTTTTAAATAACATTATTGAAATATTATAAAACATACACAATTAAAAATAGCTCAATATCTTAAATATAAAGTATATTACGTTATAAACCGCTAAAACCAACCTTTTTGAAAAATATTATTAGAATATTGTAAAAAAAACACAATAAAAAATTGCTCAATATTTTAAATAGAAAGTTTATTAAGTTATAAACTGCTAAAACCACCCTTTTAGAAAATATTATTAGAATATTTTACAACAAACACAATAAAAAATTACTCAATATTTTAAATAGAAAGTTTATTAAGTTATAAACTGCTAAAACCACCATTTTTAAAAAATATAATTAAAATATTTGCTTAATATTTTAAATAGAAAGTATATTTGGTTATAAATCGCTAAAAACCACCCTTCTTGAATTAAAATTATTGAAATATTATAAAACAAACACAATAAAAAATTGCTGAATATTTTAAATAGAAAGTACATTTAGTTATAAATCGCTTAAAACCACCCCTCTTGAATTAAAATTATTGAAATATTATAAAACAAACACAATAAAAAATTGCTCAATATTTTAAAAAGAAAGTATATTTAGTTATAAACCTCTAAAACCACCTTTCTTGAAAAATATTATTAGAATATTGTAACACAAACACAATAAAAAATTGCTCAATATTTTAAATAGAAAGTATATCTGGTTGTAAATCGCTTAAAACCACCATTCTTGTATTAAAATTATTGAATTATTATAAAACAAACACAATAAAAAATTGCTCAATATTTTAAATAGAAAGTATATTAAGTTATCAACCGCTAAAACCAACCTTTTTGAAAAATATTATTAGAATATTGTAACACAAACACAATAAAAAATTGCTCAATATTTTAAATAGAAAGTTTATTAAGTCATAAACTGCTAAAACCACCCTCTTTGAAAAATATTATTAGAATATTGTAACACAAACACATTAAAAAATTGCCCTATATTTTAAATAGAAAGTATATTTGGTTATAAAATCGCTAAAAACCACCCTTCTTGAATTAAAATTATTGAAATATTATAAAACAAACACAATTAAAAATAGCTCAATATTTTAAATAGAAAGTATATTAAGTTATAAACCGCTAAAACCATCCTTCTTGAAAAATATTATTAGAATATTGTAACACAAACACAATAAAAAATTGCTCAATATTTTAAATAGAAAGTTTATTAAGTTATAAACTGCTAAAACCACCCTTTTTAAAAATTATTATTAGAATATTGTAACGCAAACACAATAAAAGATTGCTTAATATTTTAAATAGAAAGTATATTTGGTTATAAATCGCTAAAAACCACCCTTCTTGAATTAAAATTATTGAAATATTATAAAACAAACACAATAAAAAATTGCTGAATATTTTAAATAGAAAATACATTTAGTTATAAATCGCTTAAAACCGCCCTTCTTGAAATAAAATTATTGAAATTTTATAAAACAAACACAATAAAAAATTGCTCAATATTTTAAAAAGAAAGTATATTTAGTTATAAACCGCTAAAACCACACTTCTTGAAAAATATTATTAGAATATTGTAACACAAACACAATAAAAAATTGCTCAATATTTTAAATAGAAAGTTTATTAAGTTATAAACTGCTAAAACCACCCTTTTTAAAAATTATTATTAGAATATTGTAACGCAAACACAATAAAAGATTGCTTAATATTTTAAATAGAAAGTATATCTGGTTGTAAATCGCTAAAAACCACCCTTCTTGAGTTAAAATTATTGAAATATTATAAAACAAACACAATAAAAAACTGCTCAATATTTTAAAAAGAAAGTATATGTAGTTAGAAATCACTCAAAACCACCCATTTTTAAATAAAATTATTGAAATATTATAAAACAAACACAATTAAAAATAGCTCAATATTTTAAATAGAAAGTTTATTAAGTCATAAACTGCTAAAACCACCCTCTTCGAAAAATATTATTAGAATATTGTAACACAAACACATTAAAAAATTGCTCAATATTTTAAATAGAAAGTATATTTGGTTATAAAATCGCTAAAAACCACCCATCTTGAATTAAAATTATTGAAATATTATAAAACAAACACAATTAAAAATAGCTCAATATTTTAAATAGAAAGTATATTAAGTTATAAACCGCTAAAACCACCCTTTTTGAAAAATATTATTAGAATATTGTAAAACAAGCACAATAGAAAATTGCTCAATATTTTAAATAGAAAGTTTTTTAAGTTAGAAACTGCTAAAACTACCCTTTTTGAAAAATATTATTAGAATACTGTAACACTAACACAATAAAAAATTGCTCAATATTTTAAATAGAAAGTATATTAAGTTATAAATCGCTAAAAACCACCCTTCTTGAATTAAAATTATTGAAATATTATAAAACAAACACAATAAGAAATTACTCAATATTTTAAAAAGAAAGTATATTTAGTTATAAATCGCTCAAAACCACCCTTTTTTTTAAATTATTGAAATATTATAAAACAAACACATTTAAAAATAGCTCAATATTTTAAATAGAAAGTATATTAAGTTATATACCGCTAAAACCAACCTTTTTGAAAAATATTATTAGAATATTGTAACACAAACACAATAAAAGATTGCTTAATATTTTAAATAGAAAGTATATTTGGGGCGCGTTGTTATGAAACAAAATGCTCAATTATTGAAAATTGGTAGCTTTAAACATGATTGGTTGTATTTCTTTCGGTCTGAAATATTAAAATGTACTCACGGCAGTCATGTTTTTTTTTTAAGTTCAGGTTGGTATGGGCGCCCCACGCTTTTCTTTAAGGGATGTGTGAGTTTTTTTTCAATTTTGATTTAAAAGTTTATGTTGTTTGAAATGTTGTTATTTTTTTACTTTTAGTCGATTTTTTTAGTATTCATATTTATTCTGTGTTCACAACTGATCAATATATTAAGGTAAAGAAAAGCGTTTCTTAAAATTTTTTTTTTTTTTTATTTATTTAAATAATAAGAATATTAAGTAATAAATCGCTAAAAAAAAATACATTTTTTGAAAAAAAATTATTGAAATATTATAAAAAACGTTTTGACAACACTAATTGAAATTAATCCCCTATATGTTGAGAGAATTTCAACTAATTGTAGTGGGGAATGTAAGATGAGATAAACCCACTGTTTATTGTTGATGTGTTTTGTTTAAACTTTGATATTATTACAAGTAGAACTGTTGCTATAAGTCTTATACGCTTAACAGTTTTATTTGGTTTAATATCTTTAGTTTTTCTAAAATCTTTATGGATGAAGTTTCCTGATGATCTGGCCTAAGCAACCAGTGAAATGCGCATAGGAATAGCTTATCCCATCAACAATAAATTTCAAGTGTTTTTATCAATAAAAAAAACTGGAAATTAAGCACGAATAACAAAATCTTTTGAAATTAAAATTTTGTATTCCCAAAAATTGAAATTACTTTTTGATAATAAACAGGCAAGTGCACGGCCTAAAAAACACTTAATTGTCAACATCTTTTGTAAAGTTGTTGTTGTTTTTATTTTGTTTTTCTTAACCTACTTACAACTACAATTAATGTTGAGAGAATTTCAACTAATTGTAGTGGGGAATGTAAGATGAGATAAACCCACTGTTTATTGTTGATGTGTTTTATTTAAACTTTGATATTATTACAAGTAGAACTGTTGCTATAAGTCTTATACGCTTAACAGTTTTATTTGGTTTAATATCTTTAGTTTTTCTAAAATCTTTATGGATGAAGTTTCCTGATGATCTGGCCTAAGCAACCAGTGAAATGCGCATAGGAATAGCTTATCCCATCAACAATAAATTTCAAGTGTTTTTATCAATAATAAAAACTGGGAATTAAGCACGAATAACAAAATCTTTTGAAATTAAAATTTTGTATTCCCAAAAACTGAAATTACTTTTTGATAATAAATATACTTTCTTTTAAAAATATTGAGCAATTTTTATTGTGTTTGTTTTATAATATTTCAATAATTTTAATTCAAGAAGGGTGGTTTTAAGCGATTTATAACTAAATATACTTTCTATTTAAATATTGAGCAATTATTTATTGTGTTTGTTTTTTAATATTTCAATAATTTTAATTCAAGATGGGTGGTTTTTAGCGATTTATAACCAAATATACTTTCTATTTAAAATATTAAGCAATCTTTTATTGTGTTTGTGTTACAATATTCTAATAATATTTTTCAAAAAGGTTGGTTTTAGCGGTATATAACTTAATATACTTTCTATTTAAAATATTGAGCTATTTTTAAATGTGTTTGTTTTATAATATTTCAATAATTTAAAAAAAAGGGTGGTTTTGAGCGATTTATAACTAAATATACTTTCTTTTTAAAATATTGAGTAATTTCTTATTGTGTTTGTTTTATAATATTTCAATAATTTTAATTCAAGAAGGGTGGTTTTTAGCGATTTATAACTTAATATACCTTCTATTTAAAATATTGAGCAATTTTTTATTGTGTTTGTGTTACAATATTCTAATAATATTTTTCAATAAGGGTGGTTTTAGCAGTTTATACTTAATAAGCTTTCTATTTAAAATATTGAGCAAATTTTTATTGTGTTTGTTTTATAATATTCTAATACTATTTTTCAAAAAGGGTGGTTTTAGCTGTTTATAACTTAATATACTTTCCATTTAAAATATTGAGCTATTTTTAATTGTGATTGTTTTATAATATTTCAATAATTTTTTTTTTTTAAAGGGTGCTTTTGAGCGATTTATAACTAAATATACTTTCTTTTTAAAATATTGATAAATTTTTTATTGTGTTTGTTTTATAATATTTCAATAATTTAAATTCAAGAAGGGTGGTTTTTATCGATTTATAACTAATATTCTTTCTATTTCAAATGTTGAGCAATATTTTATTGTGTTTGTTTTATAATATTTTATTATTTTTAATTCAAGAAGGGTGGTTTTTAGCGATTTATAGCTAAATATACTTTCTATTTAAAATATTGAGCAATTTTTTATTGTGTTTGTTTTATAATATTTTATTATTTTTAATTCAAGAAGGGTGGTTTTAGAGGTTTATAACTAAATATACTTTCTATTTAAAATATTGAGCAATTTTTTATTGTGTTTGTTTTATAATAATTCAATAAATTTAATTTAAGAAGGGTGGTTTTTAGCCATTTATAACTTAATATACTTTCTATTTAAAATATTGAGCAATTTTTTATTGTGTTTGTTTTATAATATTTTATTATTTTTAATTCAAGAAGGGTGTTTTTTAGCGATTTATAGCTAAATATACACACAAAAAAATAATCTAGGTAATTTTACCAAGGCACGCAAAGGTAATCTTTTTTTTATATAAAAACATAAAACTAAGTTTAATTACCTAAAATAATTGGTAATTTATAAAAAAGTATTGCCTAAAACTTTTGTTAATATACCTAACCTAGGGTTTACACTTGCAAGTGCAAGTTCGAAAAACTCAATACACTCACACTTTTTCACTAATACCATCAAATTTTTAGTACTTGCAGCTCAACTTGCAAGAGAATTTGCTTGCAAGTGAATTTTTGACACTTACTGCAAGTAAAATGACAAGTGAAGAAACAGTGTTGCCGTGGATGACTTTCGTATCAATCTACTAGTACTTAGTAAAATAATAGTTATGTTTATAGCGGATTTTCTGTGTATTTATAAAAAATAACTAATAAAAAAGAGCACAACTATACAACAACACATCTTAATGGTAATTTTATTCATGAATTTAAAGCATTTTGAAAAAAAAAATTGTTAATCTTTAGGAGAAGATTTTGCAGTGGTAATTTATAAAATTTATTTTAAATTCGTTTAGAAGTTCATGTATTTTGTCTTTACAGTTTACCCCTCCTGATACCTTTAAAAACTTAATGGGTTTGGAAGGTACCAAAAGCCAGGGTGTGGGTATAAGTTTTTAGCAGAATGGGTGAAGAAAGTATCAGATTTACCTCTGCCCAAAGAGGATAAAAATAAATTGGATAAATATGGATGGCCTTTATAGTAAAGTGGAAGAATGTAAAAAGTTCGAATATTAAAAAGTCTTATTTATATCTAAAAATTAATTAAAATTGTTTACTTGTTAGTTGCTGGCGATTCTTGCAGATTCTTAAAGAAAATTATATATTTATGTGTCAATGTCCAGTAAGATTAGTGAGGAAGAGTATTATGACGATGATATGGATATAGACGACTAAACAACTGGACTTTTTGTAATAAAAAGCTATACACAATAATGATATAAAATGTAATAATGAAATTATAAAGTTAATTTTATTTAAATAAACTTTTCTTTTTAAATGCTGTTTTTACCTCAAAAAGTAGTCAATTTACCTAATTTAACTTAGATAATTTTCCAAAAATAAAACTATAAAATTACTTTTCTTTATGGATATATACCAAACTTAAATATGTAAATTAACTTTGCTATCATTGGGAAATTTTCAAAGTTTTTAAGTAGTTTTAACAAAATTTTTAGATACTTTTTCGAACATGGAAATTATCTAAGTTAATAGTTACAATACCTATGAAACTTATATACTGCCATGCTACCCTTGCTCTAAGTTAATTTTATACCATATTTTTGGGTAATTTTACCAATGGATTTTTTTGTGTGTACTTTCTATTTAAAATATTGAGCAATTTTTTGTTGTGTTTGTTTTATAATATTTCAATAATTTTAATTCAAGAAGGGTGGTTTTTAGCGATTTATAGCTAAATATACTTTCTATTTAAAATATTGAGCAATTTTTTATTGTGTTTGTTTTATAATAATTCAATAAATTTAATTCAAGAAGGGTGGTTTTTAGCCATTTATAACTTAATATACTTTCTATTTAAAATATTGAGCAATTTTTTATTGTGTTTGTTTTATAATATTTTATTATTTTTAATTCAAGAAGGGTGGTATTTAGCGATTTATAGCTAAATATACTTTCTATTTAAAATATTGAGCAATTTTTTGTTGTGTTTGTTTTATAATATTTCAATAATTTTAATTAAAGAAGGGTGGTTTTTAGCGATTTATAACTAAATATACTTTCTATTTAAAATATTAAGCAATTTTTTATTGTGTTTGTTTTATAATATTTCAATAATTTTAATTCAAGAAGGGTGGTTTTTAGCAATTTATAACTAATATTCTTTCTATTTCAAATATTGAGCAATTTTTCATTGTGTTTGTTTTATAATATTTCAATAATTTTAATTCAAGAAGGGTGGTATTTAGCCAAATATACTTTCTATTTAAAATATTAAGCAATCTTTTATTGGGTTTGTGTTACAATATTCTAATAATATTTTTTAAAAAGGGTGGTTTTAGCAGTTTATAACTTAATAAGCTTTCTATTTAAAATATTGAGCAATTTTTTATTGTTTGTTTTACAATATTCTAATAATATTTTTCAAAAAGGGTGGTTTTAGCGGTTTATAACTTAATATACTCTCTATTTAAAATATTGAGCTATTTTTTGTTGTGTTTGTTTTATAATATATCAATAATTTTTTTTTTTAAAAAGGGTGGTTTTGAGCGGTTTATAACTAAATATACTTTCTATTGAAAATATTGAGCAATTTTTTATTGTTTTTGTGTTACAATATTATAATAATAGTTTTTAAAAAGGGTGGTTTAAGCGGTTTATAACTTAATATATATCTAAACTGACTTATTATTTAAAAAATTGAGCAATTTTTTATTGTGTTTGTTTTATAATATTTTAGTCATTTTATTTCAAAAAGGGTGGTTTTTGGCGATTTATATCTAAATTAACTTATGTGTGGTTTATAGAACACGAAAATTTCGAAATTTGTTTTTGTTTTAAATGTAAGTTGAAAGGACGAGTAAGACGCTCGTGTCCTATAAACTACACATTATTATTTAAAAAATTGAGAAATATGATAAAACAAACACAATAAAAAATAGCCCAATATTTTAAATAGAAAGTATATTAAGTTATAAACCGCTAAAACCACCCTTTTTGAAAAATATTATTAGAATATTGTAATACAAACACACTAAAAAATTGCTCAATATTTTCAATAGAAGGTATATTTAGTTAAAAATCACTAAAAACCATCCTTCCTGAAATAAAAGATTATAAAACAAACACAATAAAATTTAGTGAATTGCCTATAAATCGCAAAAAACCAGTCTTTTTATATAAAATTATTGAAATATTTTGAGACAAAGACAATTAAAAATAGCTCAATTTTTTTAATAATAAGTTAATTTAGCTATAAATCGTTAAAAATCACACTTTTTGAAATAAAATTATTTTTTCCTGTACAATTTTATTAAAAATCGCTGGATTTGACGAGAAAATAGCTAAATTGGCAGCAGTGTAGAAAGAAACACACAGAGTTGTACTTGACCAGCGTTACAATTTGTCATGTCATACCTTTTTGGACGTAAAAATATTTAAAATTTTTATAAAGATTTTGATAAATAATAATAATCTAAGATTTGCAGTATATTAGATGAAAAGATTTTTTTTTTTCTCATTATTTTTTATTGAATCTTCATATATTAAATATGAACTAACAATAATTAATCAAATCTTAACCTAATACGTTATTTTATGTCCTGTGTTGAAGATTGCAGTTATGGTGATTATTATTATTGTATTTGAAGATGTAAAATTGAATTTCTTAATATGTACTTATTTATCCTATTATTTTAACTTTACCATTTACCCCTTTTTGTTATTGCCAAAATGGCAACTCTGTCTTGTGAACAGGCTGTCATTCTTTTTCTGTGGCAAGTCAGTTCTTGTCTAGCTTTCAAACGAAACACCAACTAATTTACATTACCATTAAAGAATCACTTTATTAAATTAAAAATAAAAACTAAAAGTGTTTTATTAACAATACAGTCCGCTTATAGATTCGTAAACATTTTTTGGTCCATTCGATCCGAATCATCGGTAATGTACGTGGGAAAAAACACAGGTGTTAAAAGTTGAAAGTGGTTAATAATTTCAAGTCGCGGGTGATTCCGGTATTTTATACATGATCCTAAACAAAACATACGCGTCGCGCGGTACGTCGTAGTTTTCGATTACATATAAATCTAATGTTACTGGCAAAATTGCCATTGAGTGCTTGAAACAACAAAAAAATACATACTTTGCCACAGAGGGCTTGAAACAACAAAAAAATACATACTTTGCCACAGAGGGCTTGAAACAACAAAAACAAATACATACTTTGCCACAGCGTGCTTAAAAAAAACAGAACGAATACATATTTGAATATAAGTTTCAAAATAGTAAAAATAAAATAAACGTGTCTCAAACTAACAGAAACAAATGCACAGTTGTGCAACGGGAATCTTAAAATTAACAACAACAACGATAGTGTGAGGCAAGTGAGGTGCAAAAAACAAACTACATGTACAAGCATGTACAACGGGTGAAAGTGTTGGTAAACAAATAAAACAAATAGTCAGTTAAATTCAATTTGGTAAGAATCCAATTGGATTCCTTATAGGATTTCATGTGTTAGGAGAACAGTGCTTGCATAACTTAATCATCATCAGTGACATTTAAATTATAATCGGAATTGCGAAATCTAATTGAATTTAATGAATTTCAAAGTGCAGTGCTTATATAACTTTAATTGAAAAAGACAGTGAATGTTGTAAATGTAAAACAGTAATTGCTATATAAGACCAGTGTAACTTTTAAACTTGAATATATGAGACAATTGAAAAACGTTAATAAGGTAAATTAATTAAAGTGGCTAAAATCTAACGATAATAATAATAAATTCAAAATGGAATCATTGAGGAAAAATCGTGCAAGTTTGAAAAGATCCATCACAAGAATTTTAAATTTTGTGAACAATCCCATTGCAACTTATGATGAAATTAAGGTACGTACAATTGAACTTGATGTTATTTATACAAAATATAAGAAATTACAAGATGAGCTTGATATACTGTGCCAAACTGAGGAGGACACACAAGTTGAGAACGAATACAGGGATCAAATTGATGATATGTATTTCACAATTAAGGCAGTTTGGTCTGGCCAATCACGGGGTAATTTGGACAATACTGTGGTTGAAAGTGTTCATGCTAGTACACCGAATATCGTAAATGATTTAAGTGCATCAATTCAGGCTATAGTTCAACAGCAATCGACAACCACATCAATTTTAGAGAGCGTATCAGCTACACTTGCAACTGTCACGAATAGTCAACATAATGGTTCATCTGAATTACGTTTACCAGCTATTCAAATTCCAGACTTTGATGGGAATCTCTCCAACTGGATAAGATTTAGGGACTTGTTCAAGGCAATGGTGGATTCAAAACGAAATTTGTCTAACGTGGAAAAATTAGAATATTTACAGTCAAAATTGAAAGGTGAGGCATCGTCCATTATAAGGCATCTTCCACCGACAAATGAAAATTATATTGTAGCATGGAATCTGGTAATGGAGAATTACGATAGACCCGATAAAATAGAAAAACAGTATTTTGATATACTGTTGAAACAAAAATCTGTGAAAGATGGAACCTTTGTTGATTTTAAACGGTTTTACGATAACACTTTGGAAAGTTATAACGCGTTAAAGGTTATCAATCCATGTATAGATTCGTGGGATCGTATTTTATTGTACCAAATTGAGGACAAATTAGATTCGGAATCAATCACGCTTTGGCGTAGAGAGAAGAAAGAGGATGAGTCACAAACATTCGCACAATTATTAAAGTTCTTAAGGAAACGGGTGCTCGAGCTTGAGGAAACCAACCGGGTTAGTCAATCCTCTCGGCAAAGGCAAAGTAAAACTGTAGCAGTAACTACAATTGCGCAATCGTGTTCCTTATGCAACACCGACCATTTTTTGTATAATTGCCAAAAGTTTAGGGCGTTGAACGTAAATGAACGTAGTGCCTTGGTTAAGAGAAATAAACTTTGCTTTAATTGTCTAAAGGGCAAACATTTCTCTAAAGACTGTAAATCTACTTCCTGCAAAAAGTGTAACCTCAAACACAACACATTATTACACATTGAAGTGCCACAATTACCAAATCGCCAAAATGAGAATAATACAGTGAGTATAAATTCAGCTCAACAGGTTAGTCAACAAACCACACTTTTACCAACTGCAATTATTATGATTCGTGATCATAATAATACCCTACAGCCATGTCGTGCTTTGATTGATACGGGCGCACAATCAACTTTAGTCTCAGAGGCTTGCGTGCAAAGGTTGCGCTAGAGTCGCACACAAGATAAAACTTTATTGTATGGTGTGGGTGGCAACAAGGCCAGTACTACAAAGGGTAAAGTTCAGCTTGAAATATACGCACAGAGAAACCAAAGAACTATTATCGTTCAAACTCATTGTTTAACTAATTTAACACAATTTCTCCCATCCCGTACTATCAATAGCGAAAATTTGGAATTTTTTAAAGATCTTGATCTTGCCGATCCACAATATTTTAAACGAAATCGTATTGATGTCATCATAGGGGCAGACGTATTCGCTTACTGTATGTTAGAGGGAAATATCGTGCATTCGTCTGGATCACCAGTTGCAGTCAATACCATATTTGGATACATAATAATGGGAAATGTAAATGAACCTCAACAGTCAACATTCATTGCTCATGTGTATAGTGATTTGGACACACAATTACAAAAATTTTGGGAGACTGAAGATTGCCAACTTATAACCAAATATTTAAGTCTAGAAGAGGAAAGGGCTGAAAAGCATTATAAAGAAAACGTTCAGAAGCTGGAAAATGGAAGATACATGGTCAGGCTGCCGTTTAAATCGGATTCTATTGAACTGGGTGAATCAAAACCTTCAGCTATGAAACGACTACAATCAATGGAACACAAATTCAACAGGGATGCGCAATTAAGGGAAGAATTTCATAAGTTTATGACGGAATACAGAGACCTCAACCATATGCAACTTTCTTCAGATCAAAAGTCGCAAACGTATTTCATGCCGCATCATGCTGTACTCAAACCCTCAAGCACTACTACAAAGTTACGAGTGGTATTTGACGCGTCGTGCAAAACCTCAAATGGCCTTTCTCTCAATGATCATCTGTTAGTCGGTCCAACTGTTCAAAGTGACCTATATACAATATTACTCAAGTTTAGAAAGTTTGAGATCGGATTCACAGCGGATATTGAGAAAATGTACCGGCAGGTGCTTATACATCCAGCAGATAGACCTTTTCAATCAATACTATGGCGTAAATCACCAGAAGAGGAACCAACTGAATATCAATTAGCAACTATTACGTATGGAACTGCATCAGCACCATACTTGGCAACGCGTACACTACAACAAGTGGCTCTTGATAATTACACCGATTACCCAGATGAGTGTAACGAATTGATCAACAACTTCTATGTCGATGATTACATGTCTAGCTCACCAGATACAAAGTCAGCTGATTCCATTCGTTTAGCTTTATGTACTATTTTATCCAAATCGGGATTTAACCTACGTAAATGGTCATCCAATTCTAGGCTGTTCATGGAGGGAATGGCTCTCGAGGATAGAGCTTTTACTACTGATACCTTGATAGAGTGTTCTGAGACTGTTAAAAGTTTGGGCTTGCTGTGGAACACGTCCATGGACTGCTTCCAGTATAGTGTTTGTTTGCAGGAGTCTTCTGATGCAATTACCAAGCGTAAGGTGTTATCGGACATTTCTAAAGTTTACGACCCAATCGGCTGGTTAGCCCCGATGGTGATTCAATTAAAGATATTTATGCAAAAACTTTGGTTGAAAGGAATTAGTTGGGACGAGGAGTTGCATGATGATTCCAAAAGGGAATGGTTGAAATTACGTAATAATATTCATCACATTAAAAATCTTCAAATTCCTAGATGGTTTCAGTATGGTCCAGGTGACAAAGTGGAACTCCATGGTTTCGCTGATTCATCTGAGTTGGCATAAGCCGCTGCTATCTATATACGAATCATCAAACAGGATGGTTCTATCGTTACATCTCTTCTTACAGCCAAGTCAAGAGTGTCGCCCATTAAACAGATCACACTTCCTCGTTTGGAACTCTGTGCAGCTCACCTCATGGTAAAATTAATGATAAAGGTAAAAGATGCTTTACACTTTGAAAATGCAACGCCGTACGGGTGGACAGACTCAACAGTGGTGTTGACCTGGATTAGTGATCATCCTCGACGTTGGAAAACATTTATCGCGAATCGTACCTCATTCATAATAGATCACATGCCGGCTAGTCAGTGGCGCCATATCGCATCTAAACAGAACCCAGCAGACTTAGCCACTAGGGGTATCTCATCGTCAGACCTCAGCAATAATGAATTATGGTGGAAAGGTCCACAAGTTCTCAAGAATCATATCATACCTACTGAAACGATGACTACAGTTTCTGATGATGTTTGTCTTGAAAGAAAGAAGACATTTGTTGCAACAATTTGTAAAGATAATGATATTGATATCACTGATCAATACTCTAGTTTTTCGAAACTTATTCGCGTGACAGCTTTCGTACTTCGTTTTGCCAACAATTGCAGATCAATAGGATCTATTTCTAACAAAGGAAATACTTTCCTCTCAACTACCGAACTTGAAGCAGCTGAAAAAACTCTAATAAGAAAATCACAGGAAAGGTTTTTCAACTCTGAGATGCACGTATTGAAATTGGGTAAACTCCTATCTGCAACACACAAACTTTCATCACTCACCCCATTTCTGGATGGTACGGGAATACTAAGAGTTGGTGGTCGTCTAACTAACGCCAACATCAATTATGACCAAAAACATCCTTACATTCTTCACAAGGAGGATAATTTCACTAAACGGCTAGTCGAGTATTATCACATAAAGTATCTTCATGCCGGAGCAAGACAGATGCAATATCTGCTTGGTTTAAAGTATTGGATACTCAACGTAACATACCTCATCAAACGTACGGTTTTCAAATGCCCAAGATGTATGAGATTTCGCCAGATACCGTATCAACAACGTATGGGTGAATTACCAGCCCAACGCGTCCAACCGGGATCAGCCTTTCTGCACGTTGGCATCGATTTTGCGGGTCCAATTCTCATTCGTTCATGGAAAGGGCGTGGTTCCAAGTCTTACAAATGCTGGATCGCTGTATTTGTATGTTTAAGTACCAAGGCAATTCATCTCGAAGCCGTAACAGAACTGTCAACAGCAGCCTTTTTTGCATCCCTGCGAAGATTTTCATCCCGACGTGGTCGTGCTAATCACATTTATACCGATAATGGAACCAATTTTGTTGGTTGCAATCAGAAGCTACGAGAATTGTATGAGTTTCTACACAATAATTATGACGCCATTCACAGGGAAATGTCAAATCATAGAATCCAGTGGCATTTCATTCCAAATGTAGCACCTAACTTCGGCGGCATCTGGGAGGCAGGTGTCAAGTCGGTGAAGTTTCACCTTTATCGTGTCTTAAGTAATTCCACTGTCACATATGAGGAATTGAATACATTACTATGCCAAATTGAGAGTTGCCTCAACTCACGTCCACTATGTTTGAAGTATGAAGGTGACCCGGATCCATTAACACCAGGCCACTTTCTTATATTACGTCCGATGATGGCTCTACCAGATGAAAACTTGCAACACATCAATGTCAATCGTCTTACCAGGTGGCAACACATGCAACATTTAGTTCAGCAGTTTTGGGCAAAATGGTCCACGGAATACCTCCATCAACTGCAGAAAAGACCCAAGTGGGCTCGCAAATTGAAAAATCTCCAAACTGACGACATGGTACTTGTGAAGGAAAACAACTTACCCCCAACAATGTGGTTGATTGGTAGGATCACAGAAACCCACCCCGGCGGCGACGGGCTAGTTCGAGTTGCAACAATTAAAACAAGGAATGGCTTCCTTAAACGTCCGATTTCGAAGCTCTGTCCCCTCTTTCTTGATGTTTGAAAGGGATCCTTTCAAGGTGGGCCGATATGTTGAAGATTGCAGTTATGGTGATTATTATTATTGTATTTGAAGATGTAAAATTGAATTTCTTAATATGTACTTATTTATCCTATTATTTTAACTTTACCATTTACCCCTTTTTGTTATTGCCAAAATGGCAACTCTGTCTTGTGAACAGGCTGTCATTCTTTTTCTGTGGCAAGTCAGTTCTTGTCTAGCTTTCAAACGAAACACCAACTAATTTACATTACCATTAAAGAATCAGTTTATTAAATTAAAAATAAAAACTAAAAGTGTTTTATTAACAATACAGTCCGCTTATAGATTCGTAAACATCCTGCTAGTGCCAGACAAAAATTTTCTTCATCACGGGTTCTATTCACTTATATAGGTGTTTATCGCTCATCTAATTGGGTAAGTGCTGCAGTGTCTCTTCTTCTTAAGCAAGTGTGGCCGCCATGGTTTAAAATATTTCGAGCTAGTGGATTTGGGTGTTGTTCAAGCCTTTTTAAATATTTTACTGCATATTTTGTAATCATAGTTTTTACTAATAGAACATTGAGATCCTTGTGAATATTTGAGTTTTTAACATACCAAGGGGCAGCTGTGATTATTCGAAGAAGTTTATTTTGGCGCCTTCGAATTTTTTCGATATTAGAGGCCGAGGCAGTGCCCCATAGTTGAATACCGTAGCACCAGATTGGCTTTAAGATGGAGTTGTAAAGTAAAAGTTTGCAGTCGAGACTAAGGACAGAGTTTCTTCCAATAAGCCAATGAATTTGAATGGCTTTTAGTTTCATTTGAGATAATTTTGCCTCTATATGGCTTTTCCACGTTAAACGGCGATCTAGATGAATACCGAGGTATTTTACATGCGAATTTTGAGGCACTAAATAATTATTGATTTTAATAGGGGGCATGTTTCCCGACGCAAGGTAAATGTTACATGTACGCATTTATGCTCATTGACCTTTATCCTCCATTGCTTAAGCCACAGTTCGAGTTGAAATATATGATCCTGTAGGTACCGAGATGCTTCTTGACTGTTTTCGTGCACGCTTAGAAAAGCTGTGTCATCAGCAAATGTTGAAGTTTGGTTGTAGTTGTTTATTGGCATATCCGAAGTATATATTAATTATAAAAGTGGGCCCAGGATGCTTCCCTGAGGGACTGCAGCTTCAATTGGCTAAGGAGAGCTTAAATAATCACCTTCTTTATTAATAAACTTTCGACCGACTAAGTAGCTTTCTAACAGCTTGTGTGTGTTTACTGGTAAGTTTAACTTCAATTTATGTAATAAGCCTTCATGCCAGACTTTGTCAAAAGCTTGAGAAACATCGATGAAGAGAGCGGAACAATATTTTCTTTCTTCAAAGGCTTTTCTTATTGCGTTTACTATACGATGGGTTTGCTCAATTGTGCTGTGTTCTCTTCTAAAGCCGAATTGGTGGTTAGGAATACATCTGTTTTCATTTAGAATTGGGGTTAATTTTGACGCTAACAGCTTCTCAAACAGCTTTGATATATTTGAAAGTAAGCTTATAGGCCTATATGACTCAACTTTTGTGTGATCCTTTCCTGGTTTAGGTATCATGATGACTAAGGAAACCTTCCACTTTTGAGCATTACAAATTAAAAGAATAATTCTCCTTGCTATGCTGGGTAGCTCCAAAAGCATTTTGTTGCTGATCTTAGCAAAACCAGGAGCCTTCTTGGGGTTTAAATCACAATAAGCCTTTTCGATTTCTCTTATCTCAAATCTTAGGGGAACAGCTGCTCTAGCAGCAACAGGTGGTAACTCGACCGCCATATCGTGAGATATGTTTGGGGTAAATACGTGTTTTAAATGATTAACAAACAGATTTCCTTTTTCAACATCATTTCTTGCCCAACTTCCATTTAAGTTTCTTAATGGCGGATTAGAGACAACTGGCCTTTTGAGATTTCTAGCCGCACGCCATAATGAGTAGTCTGATTGTGGAGTTGCATCAAGTTCCTTAAGATATTTTTTCAGAGAAGCCGTTTTCTGAGTCTGCAGTAGCTTTCTCAGCCTTTTTGTACAGTCTTTTAGTAAGTTCTTAAGTTGAGGGGATCTGTGCAATTGCCACTCTCTACGAGCTCTCCTTTTTTCAGACAAGAGACGCTCGACATCTGAGGAATATATTTTATTATTTTTGGTTTTTTTGGGGGCAATACTGGAATGTTGAAGCTAGTTGTAGAAAACTGTCAAAATTGACAATAGAGCGATCTATATACTCTTTTCTGTGCAATGGGTACTGAGATATTTTTTATATTTTAACCAATTTATATGTGTAGCTGACGTCGCTATGTGACCAGAGGGAGATTCAATTCTATTGGTGTTTTTTATAGTAACAATTGTAGGTGTGTGATCAGAGGATAATTCTATGGAAGCTTCAACGTAAATCGTTTCTGTTGGGATGTTTTTAACCACGCCAAAATCGATGACATCTGGAATTTTTTGCGGATCAGCAGGCCAATATTTTGGTTGGCCGCTCGCGACAACATTTAAATTCATTATAGAGATTGTATTAAACAAAACACGACCCTTTGGTGTTATAAGTCGTGACCCCCAGAAGGTATGTTTTGCGTTGTAATCGCCAGCAGCCAGGAAACAGGGCCCCAATGACTTATAATATTTGTAATATTGGCTTTCTGATATTGCAAATCTAGGTGGTGAATATAGAGATGAAATTATTATGCTTCGATTTAGCTCTTCGACACAAATATTCGTAGCTTGGAGATAATCTTCACGATGATCACACATTGGGTAGTGCTTAATTCGGTTTTTTATTAATATAGCAGAACCTCCACAAGCTCTATCTCGAGGGTCCTTGGAATCATATAGAGTATAACCATTAATTTTAAACGTATTTCTTGAGGTCAAATGAGTTTCAGAAACCATCATGACATCAATTTGTTTATTTTTAAGAAAGTATTCTAATTCATTTTTAATTCATGTTAGGAATAGCTTGCAATAACATCGATTGCATTCTAAGAATTTCCTGCATCATATTACCCATTGTGTTTGTAAAATTATTTACTGTTTGCACTAATGTTTCCATAGTTTTTTCTAGACGACTTAGATTAGAAACTGGAGTTTCGTCATTACTTGACGAAGCGCCTTGCATTGGTACATTGTTTGATTTTAAGACGTTAGCATAAGAGGTTCTGTTACTACTAGGCTGCGGAGCCTGAAGGTCATTACTGTTTACTTGATTCGTTATCTGCATTTGATGGGGAATAGTTTTCGGTCCAACCGACTGCTTGACGATAGTATATACAGGGCATCCTCTATAATTGGCAGTGTGATTACCACCACAGTTGCTGCATTTTTTTACGTTGGGGTCGGTTTTAGACTTATCGCAAAGAACTGTACCGTGTAGCTCACCACATACTACGCAAACAGGGGGTAAGTAGCAGTATGCCTTAGTATGGCCAAATTCTTGGCAGTTCAAACATTGAACGGGACCACCTCTTTTGTGCGGCTCCTCTATAGTTACTTTTCTGTACAGAATGTATTTTAAATCATAGATAGGATGCGTTTCATTTTTTTTAAGCTTAACCGGGTTCAAACTCCACTCGAAAAAGTGGTTGGGGAATTTTTTCTCTATTTTTAATGTTTACTTCATGCTTTACCTTGAAGCCTTTTTCTTCTAGGAATGTTTTTACCTCTTCTGGGTCCACACATGAGTCAATACCCTTAATCACTACCTGAAGACCTTTACTGCTTTTCAGTTGGTATGTATAAAAGTTTTTTTTTAGTACTTCAAAGTTGTTTATTATTTTGCGAAAATCATTCTCATGATTGACTTGTATTTTTGTCTCGTTTACACTACCACGCTTGATAGCCGCTACGTAAAACGTATTTTCACCTATCACTGATATCAAGCTCTTTATGAGCTCATTTGAATTTTGTTCCCTAAGATATATCGGGGGAGGCTTTGACAATTTTATGACGTTTGGTGCTTCAGAGGATTCATCCTCCAGAATTGCAAAACGATTTTGAGAATTTATTTTATCAAAAGTTGGTACTTTTGAGGCCGAAGCAACTGCTGCAGAGGTAGGGCTGCGTCCCCGTTTAAGCACTGTTATGTACCTGTCCATACCAACTTGTACTGTAGGCTTTTGAGAAGTTTTTACTTGAGTTACTGAGTTGTCCATAGCGGCTGTTTCGGGGTTAACCGTATCATCACTTATTAAAGTTTTTTTTGGCTCTGCGGCAGCGCTTGCAGTTAACAAACTTGTTATTGTATTACGATCGACCGTATTTGTAAACAAAGAGGGTGAGAGGGAACGCGTTCGAGTAATAGGTTTAGCCGTTAAGTAATTGCTATCATCGAGTCTTTTTTTTGTTTCTACTTTTGTTTCGTCAACACTCACTGTAACATAAGCATTTCTTTCATTATGTTTTATTGTTTTTGCATTGTACGCATTCATAAGAGTTTTTTTTTTTTATTTTACAGTTTGTTAAATTGTGCTCTTCTTGTTATTTGTTGTTAAAAACCCCGATAATAAAAAAGAAGAATAAACAAAAACAAGAAATGTTTTTGCTTAAAATGTATGTATGTATGTATGTTCATACATAAATTTTTTTATTAAATTGTAACTTTTATTATTTTAATTTTTGACGTTTATGTTCACAAATTAAAAATTATTTTCAAGCGTCCAATTCGCTGATATTATATTATTTATTTAATAAATAATATTATGATTTTATAACAACTTATTTAAGTATGTTAAAAAAAAACAAAAACCGTATGCCGAGTTAAAAAAAACACGTCTGCATTCAACGAGCACTGTACTTAAAAAATGATGAAATGATTTAGTGAAGTTTTAATGCAATAAAGCAATCTTAGATAGTATCTGTTCTTTATTACTGTAAAGTTGTTTAATTTTGTTTACTCCTTAAATACTTCATACCTTAAAGATCCGAAATACGTATATTTCTTTAGGTGCTAAAGTATCTAAAGATGATGAAATCGATTTTAGAGTTAACTGTTCAAAGTCTTATGTTGAATTATGTAATGTTCTGTTCAAAAGCTCGATTTTGATAACGACCTTATGTAACGCGTTGTAGTTTTACTTTTTATTACTTTAAGCACTTTTTATTCAATAATTAATTTTGCCTCTAAAATGTTTTTATTATATTTTATTATTTATAAAAAATGTACCAATGGTTTTCTTATACAACCGTAACATACTCTTCATCACGGAAACCAATTAGAACTTTGTTTTCTTGTCTTCGTCATAATCTTAGCTATAAACAAAATAAGCCTTAAAAACTGAATTTAGTGCGTTTAAATTGCCAAAATATAAATTTTTTTTTAAATATTTTACCATTTTTGGTACATAGCCCAAATTTTTCAAGTAATTGAGTTCAAACTCTTTATCGGGTGAAATTTCTCGATGCATTTATCGAAACCAACTAGACCCTATTGCGTTTTGCTAGTTTTGATGTTATTTTTTGTGATAATGTGTGTATGTACGAAAACCATTTCTGGCGAATTCAAAAATTCAAAGAAAATGCTGGGTTCACACTCGGAAAAGAAATAAATTTCTTCTGCAGTGTTGCTTCGTGATGGACTTTGGCACTTTGTTGGTTAGGCTGTAGCTCGCCGGCAATAGGGGGTTCGTGTCCATCATTGGTACTCACATTCACTTCTATCGTGCCAAATGGAAACGGTGGAATTAACAGAAGCATTAGGACAATAAACATTGGACAAAAATCAATACGATGTGTAAGCATACCTAAAACAGGCGGACAGACGATTAACGATGAAAAACTATTTATCGCGGAGATTCCCTGACATGACCACCGCATGAGTCTTCAGGACTAGATCGTGACGTCCTGGACAGGCGACCCACCCCGTATGACATTTCACTGCCATCCGTGGCACTACTCATTGCCTTGTAAAAAAAATATTTGGAGTAATGCCCCAAACTTTACTTACCACTACCTTATCTCACCTTAGCCACATTTCATCCAATCCCCTTTTTTAATTAAAACATATTTGCTTTCCAAGAACAAAAGATTTTACAAATACTGAAATTGTTTATTTATAAAATTAGTTAAATGTGTCTTAAATGTAGGTTATTAATAGTATATTATTACACAACTTCAAAAATAATTACTTTGTAAAAAAAAAATTCCGGTTAATAACTGTGAATGTCTATAGTCCTGAATACCCGTATCCAGAAAATAGACGGACCTATAAAACGATAATGAATCACAAGAGAAAATAAACGTTCAGTCCTTTTAACTTTTTTTTCATGAGCCCTGTTTAATCGCCTAGAAAGGAATTAGTCCTACCTTTGTGATCGCAATTAATTTTTTTTCTAAAGCCAGGCTTGCCGCGTTACTATATGGTAACCTAATCTTCCTACAGGAGAACGAATTTAGTTATTACCTAAGCGCTTATCTATTTGTTTGCTTATCTAGTAAATTATTTAGTCACCTATTTTCTTGGATATTTATGTACCCAGTTTTTTTTTTTTACCTATATGTTTATCCTTAGTTATCTATTTAGTTGTTTGTCCAGTAGCTTTTAGTTATTGATATAGTCATTATCAGTTATTAATTCAAGTAGTTACACTTAGTTTTAAATATTTAAATTGAAATTTAAGTTTACGTGTTCAAAATTTAAACTTAGTGTCGATAGTTAAATTAAGCTTAAGTATCCAAATTTTGTTTTGAGTATTTAAATCTAACTTGTAGTTTATGTATTCAGATTTGAATTCAGTATAAATAGTTAAATTAAGCTTAAATATTAAAATTTTGTTTTAAATATTTAAAACTGAGTCATAGTTAACGTACTTAGATTTCAATTTCATTCACGCAGTTAGGTTAAGCTTAGAGATTACAATTTTCTTCAATTATTTAGCTATATTCTATGTATTAAATTTTGAAATCAATTCAAGTATTTCGATTTCAACTAAGTCTTTAAACTTGATCTAAATATTTAAATCTTTTTTTTTTTGTTATTCTTTTATGTAGTTTAATTTAAATTAAAGTATTTACATTCAGTTTCAAACCTTTTTTTTTCTTTATTAAAAAAAATTTTTTTTTTTTTGATGTGGTTAAATTCACATTTGGTTTATGTACTAAGTTTAGCTTAAACAATAAAATTTGTTTTGCACATTTGGCTTTTGTTGACGTATTCAAAATTTAAATTCCATATAAAGATTTAAATTTAAACGACGAATTCAAATTAATTTTAAATATTGAAATTTTGTATTTTTCTTTCTGGTTCTCAAATAAGGATTGCTTGAGTAATTACAATTTAGTCGAATGATTCAAATAAGATTTAAATGATTGAAGGGTGTTTAAGGTTTCTAAACTTGACTTTCATTTACGAAGTTAAGTTTACCCAAAACCTTAAAAATTGCTTTAAATATTTAGATTTTATATACGTATTCTAATTTGAATCCAATTAAAGTATTTAAATTTAATCGTGGCATTCAAATGTGATTTAATTATTTAAATTTTCATTAATTTTAGACTTAAATCAAGTAGTTAGAGTTTTGATTAAAGGTTTAAACTAGGTTTATAAAGTTAGGGTCAATTTCCATTTCACGTGTTCAAATTTACAGTTAGATAAAAGTATTAATAAACATTTTTTTAATTATTACAATTTTAGTTAACCTATACCATTTCGCATTTAGTTAAGTTGGTTAAATTCCGTTTGAGCATTCAAATCAACTTTGAATATTTAAATTCTAAATTTCACACATTCTAGTTGGTGTTCGATTCATTTGGTTAAATGTTGTGCAAAGGTTCAACTTTCGGTTTTTTTTACCCGTTTAAATTGTATTTTCGATTTCCACATTGAACTTGCGCTTAACTTGTTTAAATTTAGTTCAACGATTCAAAATTGCCTGCCCTGTCTAAATTGTTTTTAACGTTTTCAAATTGGAATTTAGATAACATAGTTAAATTTAGTTTACGTTACTTGGTTTAGCATAAACATTAGAATTTGCTTTATATGCTTAGCCTTTATTTAGGTATTAACTTTGAATTCGATTCAGGCATGAACATATAAGCCAAGTATTCAAATTCGTTTTAAATATTTAATATGAATTAATTTTCAAATATGTTTTTAAATATTAACCCGTATTCCACGTTTTTTTTTTCATTTTGGCTCAGCTTTAGTAGTAAAAGTCTTCAAATTCATTACCCAATCTTATTTTAAAATATTTAACTTTATTATTATTATTATTATTTATTAATAGATTAAATATGTTGTATATACAAATTTACAAAAAATTCATTTAATATATTTATCTATATTGGGCTGAACGTTTTCGTTGTAAGCCCGATTGGCATTGTAATATTGTATTTATATAATTCATTGGTATTTACAAGCTTATATTTATATTTAAAAATCAAGAATCAAATTCATTTGTTAGCAGTTTTCTATATTTTAAACATACTTGAATGTATTTGTATAAAGCAACATAATTGTGACCATTCAAAATATTAAGTACTTCGCTTATATTAAGTTGTATTTTTCCAAAGAGATTTCTCCTATATACATTAAAAATTGGACAAACTCCAACAAAATGAAAAGTATTCTCAGGTTCATCAAGGTTGCATATTGTACATGTGGTAACAGTGTTATTTCGGAAGCTTCTGGCATTTAAATTGAGCAATCCACCTCTTGCTTTAATTATCAAACTAATAATATAGGGCGATAAATTTGACGTGAGTGCTGGCACGACATCAAAACTTAGTTGCGAGTATAGATCGTGATGCTGGGAGTTGACTGCACTTCTTAAGTTATCTTCACGTTCTTTAGTTTGCAGTAATTTTAAAATGGGTTTCCAATACGTACATAAAGGTCTGTTAGAATTAGCTGGGGTAAATTGTAGATTTTGACATAGATTTAACCATTCTCTTGCCCAACACACATTTCGAGATATAATACACTCTGCTAAAATACGTGGAAGTCGTCGTTGACTTAAATTTAAAACTTTATTTATATAATTAAAGTGCAGTTTCAAAGTCGAAATATAAAGTGAGTCAAGGTTAGTTTCCAAATGTAGCATGTAATTGGGTGTTGTGGGGGACAGGTACAACATTTTTTTAATAAAAAATCGAAACAGCTTCTCAACAACATCGTGTTTTTCATATCCCCATATTTGAGCCGCGTATAACAAAATAGATCTACAGGCTGCGTTAAATATTTTTAGCTTATTTTTGATCGATATTTGTGGGTTTGTTATATATTTTGACCAAGTGGAATTTATTGCCAGCTTGGATGTCGTTAATTTGTTACTTAAATGTGTTTTAAAGGACAGGTTATATGTGATGGTTATCCCAAGATATTTGTAGCTGTTCACTATTTCTATATTTTCTGTACCATATTGCCAATTCAAGTTCGCAGACATACGTGATCCTGAGCGAAATACTAATATTTTAGACTTTTCTAAATTAACTTTTAAACACCACTTAGTACAATATGAATGCAAGGCATTAATCATGTTTTGCAATTCAGTAGGTGATTCCGACAAAATAACTATATCATCCGCATAAAGCAAAAGTTTAATATTATTGTCTGCAACGTTAACACCACCTGGCAACACATCAATAAGGTCATTAATATATAATGAAAACAATAGTGGGCTTAAAATGCAACCTTGTTTTACACCAAGTTCCACAGTAAATGAATTCGAGAGGGAATTGCCGTCCCATATTTGACTTTTAGTGTTCTCATACGATTTCTGCAATATTCTTATTATCTTAGATGACATACCAAGACATGATAATTTGTAAAACAGGCTATTTCTGGGTATCGCATCGAAAGCACACGAGAAATCGACAAAAAAAGCATACGTTCTTTTACCATTCAATTTATTCAAGTTTACTATGCTTATCACATTAAAAATATTATCAACGGTTGAATAATGTTTTCTAAACCCGGCTTGATACTCGCTCAATACATTGTTGCTTTCTGTCCATTCTGTTATTCTATTTAGCAAAATTGTATTAAAAATTTTGCACAAAGTGTTGATCAAGGATAAACCACGATAATTCGTTGGCAAGTTTGGATCGCCTTTTTTAAAGAGTGGAACTATAATTGAATTTCTGAAGCTAGATGGTATTGTTTCTTGTAAAAATATTTTGTTGAATATTGTTAATAACTCAGTTAAGAAGCACGCGGGGGCATATTTGTAGAACTCATAGCTAACACCATCTTGTCCTGGAGCTTTGTTTTGTTTAAGGGATTTAATAACTGTATACAATTCGCAGAATTCAATGGGCGAGTCTAGCAGAGCATCGGTAAAATACGGCATGGACCAGCTCATTGCATGTAAAGTTTCATTATTTTGTAGTAAAGTACTGAAGTGAGAATAAAAATCATTTGTATTCAAAATTCCTTTAACAATGTATCTAGATGGTATCAATGATTTAGACAGCTTCCACCATTCGCTAGAACATCTAACTGTATTTAGTAGCTCAAGGTTCTTGCTGTATAATTCTAATTTCTTTGTATTACAGAGTCGCAAGTATTTATGTCTAGCTGTAATATAACGACGTCTATTTCCAGTGGTGTAAGTCATTCTATAGACTTTCAGCTTCTCTAGCATACATTTACGGGAACGCCAACACGCCCAATCAAACCATTTTTGCTTAGGCTCGAATATACTTCTATTGCTAGGTTTTACGTTTGCCAGTTTAATTTTTCTCGTTACTGCTAGTACTAATTCGTCTACCGTGACCTCCGTATGTAGGTTAATCTGAGTAGATAGTGCCCTAAGGTTTTCTGCATATTTTAGTGAGTGTTTATTATGCCAACGTAGTTTTTGTAGCGACCGTTCATCACTTCTACCATAGTTATTGTTTGTGGATCTAATTTGAAGGCACAGTGGCATATGGTCAGAGTAAGGCTTTGAAGCTACAGAGAAATTATCAACGAATTGTAGTAAGCTGTGAGAACAAATACAATAGTCAATCAAAGAATTACCCATCGCACCACAAAAGGTCAATTCACCCAATGCATCATTCACCGTTCTTCCATTAAGCACAATACCACCAACATTTTCAACGACTTCTAATAGTTTTCTACCTTGAGTATTGTAAATATTTAACTTATATTCAAGCTTTTCAACCTGAAATCGGGCTTTAATTGTTAAAATTTAATTGATTCAAATTAGAATCAACTATCCAAATTTGTATTTTACCTGTTAAGATTGAAATTTGGTGTGATTAATTACCAATTAAGATTGGATATTCAATTTGTTTTAACTATTTAAACTGTCAATCTTAAATTAAAAAAAAATTTTAATTTAGAAACTTTAAATTTAAAACTCTTAAATTTAAAATTTGTTAACTTAAAATTTTTTTATAAAACAATTTAAAACTTTGAATTTAACATTTTTTTTTTTTAATATTCACACTGGTTTAAACGTCTAGCTTAATTTAGGGTTTTTTTTTTCTTTAAATACATCGAATTATATACCCGGGATTTAAATTTAACTTTTTAAGTAAATAATCCTATTTTCGTTTTTTTTATATTTAAAATCGCATTTTCAGATTTCTAAATTTGATATTTGTTTAGTTAGCCAGCTTTAGCTTACTCAAAATTTTTCAATATTCAACTGGTATGGATGATTCCCAAATGGAACTTGGCTTGCATAGCCAAAATTTATTTCCATTATTCTTATTTAAAAGATTTGAAATTGTTCACTTTCAATGCGCAAAAAAGAGAAAAAAAAATCTAGCAAAAAAAGCTAGCCCAATACGAACGAGATGCAGGATCAAAAAATGTTACCTGTTGTTCCGGAGAATCATCTTTTGCCTGGCCCAGGATTGTGGTTGTTGAAGCGAAGTAATGTTGATGTAAACTTGTTGTGGTTGACAAGCCGATGTAAACTTTTTGTTTTTGTTGCAAAACTATGTAAATACTTGTCCTTGTAGCAAAACGATGAAACTGGTTGTACACCTTGTAGCAAACCGAGGTAAATGGTAGTAAACCTTGTAGCAAAACGATGTAAATGGTAGTACAACCTTTTATAAAACGATGTGACTGGTTGTTTCTGTGGAAAATTATGAAAAGTGGTTGTCCTTGTAGAGTGGCTCTTGGGTTGTGAGGCTGGCTGTTGATGGTATGTGCCAAAGTTTTTTTACGCTACTTTTAACGTTGTCTCTGCCATCACTTTGTGGTTAGGGTGAACTTGTGCGATGCCGCCAAAATACGATCGGTAACACGCGATACTTCACGGGCGGTCAAATTTGTTGGTTATGGTGAACTTGTGCGCGTTTTCAGCTGTGTTGTTGCTGTTTTTTTTTCTAGAATTTTCACTCTTCGCCTTTCAAATTCCACAAATTAAACTTCAATTGGCGGGAAAGTTGGTGTTCGGGTGCGAACGGGTCGTCTTGTGCACGTGCTGTCTGGATGGTGGTGAAATTTGAGATTAGGTAATTCTTCATTAGATGCAAGTTTACGTTTATTGTTTGTAAGAATAAGGTCCATATTTTCTTTATTGCTACCAAATCTATCAGGCTTACCTTTAATCCCAAATATCCTTGTAGATCCTTTTTTTCAACTTTTTTAACGACACCTAATTTCCGGTACATTTGCTGGTGATGAAACATTAAAGGAGCTTCTCATTATTCATTAAACCCGTTCTTACATTACTTTACGTTTTTACTAGCTTGTTTAATAAACCGAAACTAATAATTTAAAGAAACCAATCCCCCATTGGAATGGACGATTTTTACTTTTTTTTTTCAAACTCCTAAACAAAATGCGCTTTGCTTTTTTTTCTGAAGAAAAACTTTAATTGCAAAAAAAAAACTTTACCGACCTTACCACATCGCTGCCACTTGTCGAATGAATTCTCATTCAAATTTTGTATCCTCACGCCACTTTTTTTTTTTTTTACAGCTTCATGACATCCCTTTGCGAACAATTTTTTTAGGAAGTGTTTTGAAACATAACTACAGCCTCAGATTACCACTCCCAATAAACAGTGTTCATCACTCTAGGTCTTCACGAGCCATGAAATGAGGTGTCATGTCAGTGTTAATGTAATGCATTTCATGTCAGTTGTTGACTGACTGGGTGTCACAAAGCCAACTCTTTTCACCCAGCCTGTGGAGTGAAAAGAGTTGGGACACCGGTGGTATGACGATCCCTCTATTGTTTCAAGTGCTGTGCATGTATCACTCCTATCAGCTGTCCTTTGAGATTCTCGATTTCATACTGACTATTACCTATTGCTCTTCGGATCCTACACTTCAGCCAGGGTCTACATAGCTTGGCATTGATGCCCTTCGTAAATTTGCTTTGGATGAAATTCTTCCTATAAACTTCCTGACCAGGGGTATATCTTATGTTTCTGCTCTTTAAATTGTAGGATTTGACGTTTCTTAAATAGGCATCATGCAGCTTCTCACTCACTTTCTGATGTGCAAGTTGCATTTGTGCGGATTTTGGCAACACTAGCATTTCTCCCTCTTCCGTTGAATTTAATTTTCTGAGTATTACATAAGCGTCAGCATGAGTAATCATGTTGTAACCTGTTAACGAAAAATATGGGGTAACACCAGTGGAAGAGTGAACAGTCGATCTTAGGGAACATTCAATTTTAGATAAATTCTCGTCCCACCTAGTTTGGTCATGGTCCAAGAAACTTCGAATCGAGCTAAGTATGGTCTGGTTCACCCTCTCACTAGCGTTCGACTGAGGTGAGTATATCGGAGTTCGGATATGTTTTACCCCAAATATTTGTAAGAAATCTTTGAACGCTTCAGAGGTGAACTGTTTGCCGTTGTCTGAGTGTAGGAGCTCAGGCACTCCAAATTTGTAAAATACTTCGTCTCGTAAAAATTTTATTACCGCTTTGGTTGTGGCTTTTGATAGGGCTTTCAATAACACGAATTTGGTCTTGTGGTCCAGTACTATAAAAATAAATGTATTTCCGGATTTTGTTCGGGTATAGGGTCCTAAGAAGTCTATGTATATTTTCTGAAAGGGTCTTTGAGTCCTGACTTCATATCCCATGGGTGGTCGTAAAACTTGTTTTGGGTGTTTTACTTCTTTACAAGTACTACAATCTCCAACGAAATCCCTGATCTGTTTTACCATAGAAGGCCAATAAAAATACTCGCGAATATTATATAAAGTTTTCGCTATGCCTCCGTGTGAGGTGTTATCGACATTAGATTTACAAATCAGACTGTGGGTTAATTCACTCGGCACCCATATCTTCCAGCATTCGGCTTCATTATCTAGGTCGTCTCTATTGAATTTTACTTTCTTATACACAATACCATCCTCCACTTTCAAGTCAGGTAACCGGTCCTTGTTTTGCTCTACAGTGTTTATTAGGGCTAGATAATCTTTGTTTTTTAAGGCTACAGAGTTAAAATCTATCAATGGGCTACTGTTCAAAACCATTTCCTCCATGTCTTGACGCGAAAGCATATCGGGGACAACGTTTTTCGTTCCCTTTCTGTGCTCGATATTAAATTTAAAGCCTTGAAGCTTTAAGCTCCATCGAGCAAGTCTCCCGTTCAAATCTTGCTGACGCATCAGCCACTTCAGACTGGAATGGTCCGTGATGACCGTGAAGTCCATCAACTCAATATACTGGCGAAATTTTTCTATGGCCAGAACTACTGCTAGACATTCCTTTTCGGTCGTAGAATAGTTTTTCTGGGCCTGGTTCAGTTTCTTCGAAAAATATTCGATAGGGTGTTCACCTTCCTCATCGTCCTTTTGAAATAGAACTGCCCCTATTCCTACGTTTGACGCGTCGCATTGGACAAAGAATGGCCTTTCGAAATCTGGGCTAGACAGTATTGGACTTGTAACTAACCGACGCTTGAGCTCTTCGAAAGATTTTGTTGCTTCAGAGGTCAAATGAAATTTCGGAGATTTTTTAAGGGTATCCGTTAACGGTGCCGTAAGAGTGGAAAAATCTTTAATGAAACGGCGGTACCAGCCTACTGTGCCTAAAAATCTCCTGACTTCCTTTTGGTTTTTCGGTGGACCTATATCCAAAATAGCCTTAACTTTTTCCTCATCGGGTTTCAGTTTTCCGCCGCCAACTATATAACCCAAGTACTTTAACTTTCGGTAACAAAATTTTGATTTCTGCATGTTAATTGTTAGCCCTGAGTTCGTTAATTTCTGTCCCACAACACGAAGCATGTCCATATGATCTTCGAAGTTTGATGACACTACCAACAAATCGTCCAAGTAGATGAAAACCCTGTCCTTTAGCTCAGATGGCACCACTTTATCCATCAACCGACAAAGCCTCTGGGCAGCGTTGCACAGTCCAAACGGCATCATTTTAAATTGATACTGAGGCCTGCCAGGAACTGTGAACGCTGTCTTTGGTCTGCTTTCCTCGTCCAGAGGTATTTGCCAGAAGGCATCCTTGAGGTCGATTGATGAGATAAAGTGGGTATCTCCTAGCCTCGCCAATAAACCATCTATGTTGGGCATAGGATAGGCATCCTTCCTTGTAACTTTATTCAGCTCCCGGGCATCGAGACAAAGCCTGTTCTTGTTGGGCTTAATCACTTAGGTCATGCGATTGTTCCACTCTGCTCCTGTGGCTACTTCGATTACGTCCAGTTCGATCATCCTGTCGAGTTCAGCGTAGATTAATTTTTGCACTGCTGGACTCACGGGGTAGTGTCTCATCTTTTTGGCCGGTGCATCTCCAGTGTATATCGTGTGTTTTTCGATTTCCGTTCTTCCTAAGCCATACTGTGTATAACATTGAAACGATAGTTTAACCCTTTCCAAAATTTTCCGTTGATGTGGCGTAAGCTGGTGCATCTTGGATTCTTCCAAATCTGTGAGAGAAATTTCGCCGACTAAACTATTTTCAAAAGAAACCTAAAGACCTACTTTTTCCCAAAAATCATACCCTAATATCAGTTCTTGACTTAAGTTGGGTACTAGATATAACATCATTTCCACAAATTTATTCCCATAATTGATTTTAACCATGATTTTGCCAATAATCAAATGTTGTTTTCCGTCCGCTGTTCGCACAGACGATTTAAAGTCCAGTATTTGTGCATCCATTTTTTTAACGTTCTCCATACAATTTCGGCCAAGGCAGCTTACCGACGCCCCGCTATCTAACAGGCCTTGATATTGAGAACCATTGATCTCGACTGTCATATAGGGTCTAATATCGTCTTTGCTACCTATCACCGTAGATGCTATTACTTTCCTCTCTTTTTTTCTTGATGTGTATCTTTCTCTGGTTTTTCGGATTTTATTGCTTACTATGGGTACATAATCAGCAAAAATTTCGGAACGAACCCGGTTGTAGTTCTCCAGACGCTGTTCATACGATGAACTTGGATTGGGACCGTGTTGCTTTGAGTTATGATTTGGTTTCAAACAATAATTTTTTTCTTTAGTTTCTATTTCCTCCTCATCCTTAGTGTTGGTCTTGGCACTTTCTTTACTTGGCTTTCCGTCTGGGTCCATTGGGTTTAAGTCGATCATTACGTCAGGTTGGTTTTGTTCAGTAAGCATAAAATTTAAAAAATTATCTTTTACTGGGATGGAGTTAGGTTTGAACACGCCGGCCCAGTTTTCCGCATGTTCGGCTTGCTGTTTCCCGAACACCTCGGACATGTTGGAGTAGTGACCTCATCGAACCCACATCTGTAGCAGAAGATTCGGCGCTGTACTACTGGACATTCGATGAAGGTGTGTCCTGTGGCCTTGCAGTTCCAGCAAACGAGAGATGTTGCAGACAAATTTTCCCTCTGGAGAGCTTCGACTTGGCGCACCTGTTCGTCTTGTATATTATCGCACCTATCGACTTCATACAGTTTGCGAGGGTTGTTCAAGGGTACTCGATGAGATGATCGCTTTGCGATGTTTCGTTCCGCTCTCTTGCATTCCTCCAGCAACTGATCTAAATTGTCTATTTTCATGGGAAATAACAGTTGGGCTAATCCATCCTTCAAATTGTCCTTCACTATCTTAACCAACTCACTCTCCAGTACGTGAACTCTCATTTGGTTCCTAAGCCTGACCACATCTGTAATAAAAACGTCTGCCGACTCATTCGGTGCCTGCCTACGCTCCATGATCCGGCGTTGGATCTCGAAATCGCTCTCAAAGTTCCTAAATTTCTTTATGAAGTGATGTTTGAAAGTTGGCCAATCGCACACTGGGTGTTCCATACGAAAAGACCAGAACCATGTGCTAGCAGGTCCAGTCACCAAATGGTGAAATCCCTTCATCACGACATCCCAGGAACAACGGTAGTCCTGTCTCAGTGCCTCTACTCTAAAAACGAAATCTTCCACTGTTAGAGATTTGTTGGAACCGTCGTACCTTATCCCCCACTTCTCAATTTGGTTTGGAGCAATGGGTCTATACCCTTGTAATTGAGGAGAATTTTCAAAGCCAGGAAATTGATCGAACGAATCCTGGGGAGTATTACCGAAAAAAGGTTGTGGCATAAAAGTCGGATAATGCCTTTGTTGTTGTGGTCTCGGAGGGTTATCCTGCTGAGGACGCTGTACCCGAGGTGGTCTATTAACGTTGTTATTGAATGGCGTCTGATAGTCGAAATTCTGATTAAATTGTCGATGATTATGAAGGTCATTGTTGTCTAAAGAATTACCGCGTTCCGAACGCAACGACTCTCTAATCAGCTGTGGTAGCATAAGCTGCATATGCTGCACCTCCCTCATAATGGAGGCCTGTGCCGCTCCTACCGACGCACTCACATACTCCCGTAACCTTGCCTCGTCTTCGTTGACAATCGAGTTTCCCTCCTCATCAACTGGTGTCAAATTTCTAGGTTGTTGGTTCATGTTGCCCAAATTATATCTTCCTGAGTCCGATGCTTGCCCACTTATTTCCCGAGCAGTTATGCTGCTGTATATTGGGGTTGGAATGGTGGTATCACTCTCCGGAGAGGAATGGGTCTGGGGTCCAAAACCGGGAGGGAATCGGATAGATAATAAAGGGGTTACCGCGTTGGTCGAGACTAGAGGTGTTGTTACGTGAGGAGTGACCGAGGTTATTGTAGTTGCCGTGGCCTCGGCGTCACTACTGATCCGATTACGACTTGATGACCTTAGACGTCTAGTACTCATCAATTATCCGACTCAACAAAAACCTACCCAATTTACGACAATAAACTTGAGAAAATCGTTCCACCCTTGGAACGAGATCAACAATCCAGAAACTAAGCAAGAAAAAATACTAGGAGGTCCGGAAAATCCCAAAAAATAAACGCAAAATCAAGTAAAAAAAAAAATACTCACAAAGTTCGGAAACAATTGAAGGTCCTCGAGACCAAACAATCAAATAAGTAATCAAAAATGCAAAAAATAATTAAAAATTTATTATTATCGTTGTCATATGCAAAAATTACTTCCTACATATAACCAAACGGCAATTAACCACTAAAGGGCGATATTTGTAGTAAAAATTTATGGTATAAACAAATTGCAAAAAAAAATTAAAAATTTATTATTATCGTTGTCATATGCAGAAAAATTACTTCCTACATATAACCAAGCTGTAATTCACCGCTAAAAGGCAAAAAAAATATGGAATAAACAAATGGTAAAAAAAATTAGAAAAAAAATTATTCAAAGAAGCTACAGTTACTAATAAGTGTTAGTTAATACGGATAAGTAATAAAACTACGTAATATAGTTAATGGCTAGTTTAGAAATAAGAATTAATATGTATGTAAGTATTATCATAGATATAACTACACCTATGTTTGTTATTAATACATCTTACATGTCAAAACATATTTCCAACTTTTCTTGTCGAAAAGAATTTAAATGTGCTTAAGTTTGAAAGTTTAAGAACAATTGTTTAAATCATCAAGAAATTGGTTGAAATGTGGGTAGTAAGACGTGATGTGGTAGTGAATTTAATAAAAAAAATATCGTATACTCAAATGCAGCGCTCCCGATCCATTGAATATCTTAACTTCATCTAAACATTTATAAAACTGACCAGAATATACGCTAAGATAGTCATGGTTGAGAACTAGGAAATCATGTCAAAAAAAATTGCTCGAAATTAAAGAAATTTGCTGTTTATTGTTAAATAGTTTTCCGTCATCAATCTAACTCTAACAGACCACAAGACAAAACAACATAAAGTGAGTTCCCTGGATTTTCTTCCCTCTCCACCGATAATAAAAACAAAACGATACTCTAGCTATATAGCCCCTATATCATGTCTTCCATTACGGGTTCGGTTCGATTTGATCCATTCGACTCCCTCAGTCATCGTTCCCCAGGTCAGTTGCCATAGCAACTCAGGCGTGGTGTATTGCTTAACACCCTCCAGGGCCTACGTCATCTACCCTAAGGTCGGATCACCGAGATCCCAATACCTAATCCCTTCATACGATGCCGTCGCAACGCAGGAATGGTGTTTGCATAACACCTTCCGGGACAATCGCCAAAAAAATATGAAAAAAAAGTTAGTGGGTTGAACACTTTAACCAGAAATGTTCGAAGGTGTGGAAGCCAGAGAAGATGAATTAAAACACCCTTAGGCTAAAATAATTTTAACCCAAAGGGTTAAATCACTCCCGAGCCCCACGTTGGGCGCCATTTATGTGATAATGTGTGTATGTACGAAAACCATTTCTGGCGAATTCAAAAATTCAAAGAAAATGCTGGGTTTACACTCGGAAAAGAAATAAATTTCGTCTGCAGTGTTGCTTCCTGATGGACTTTGGCACTTTGTTGGTAAGGCTGTAGCTCGCCGGCAATAGGGGGTTCGTGTCCATCATTGGTACTCACATTCACTTCTATCGTGCCAAATGGAAACGGTGGAATTAACAGAAGCATTAGGACAATAAACATTGGACAAAAATCAATACGATGTGTAAGCATACCTAAAACAGGCGGACAGACGATTAACGATGAAAAACTATTTATCGCGGAGATTCCCTGACATGACCACCGCATGAGTCTTCAGGACTAGATCGTGACGTCCTGGACAGGCGACCCACCCCGTATGACATTTCACTGCCATCCGTGGCACTACTCATTGCCTTGTAAAAAAAATATTTGGAGTAATGCCCCAATCTTTACTTACCACTACCTTATCTCACCTTAGCCACATTTCATCCAATCCCCTTTTTTAATTAAAACATATTTGCTTTCCAAGAACAAAAGATTTTACAAATACTGAAATTGTTTATTTATAAAATTAGTTAAATGTGTCTTAAATGTAGGTTATTAATAGTATATTATTACACAACTTCAAAAATAATTACTTTGTAAAAAAAAAATTCCGGTTAATAACTGTGAATGTCTATAGTCCTGAATACCTGTATCCAGAAAATAGACGGACCTATAAAACGATAATGAATCACAAGAGAAAATAAACGTTCAGTCCTTTTAACTTTTTTTTCATGAGCCCTGTTTAATCGCCTAGAAAGGAATTAGTCCTACCTTTGTGATCGCAATTAATTTTTTTTCTAAAGCCAGGCTTGCCGCGTTACTATATGGTAACCTAATCTTCCTACAGGAGAACGAATTTAGTTATTACCTAAGCGCTTATCTATTTGTTTGCTTATCTAGTAAATTATTTAGTCACCTATTTTCTTGGATATTTATGTACCCAGTTTTTTTTTTTTTACCTATATGTTTATCCTTAGTTATCTATTTAGTTGTTTGTCCAGTAGCTTTTAGGTATTGATATAGTCATTATCAGTTATTAATTCAAGTAGTTACACTTAGTTTTAAATATTTAAATTGAAATTTAAGTTTACGTGCTCAAAATTTAAACTTAGTGTCGATAGTTAAATTAAGCTTAACAGCCTGTTTTTGTAAAACATAAGTCTTCTCACTTGAAGTTTTCGTATTAATACGTTTATGTTCAAAATTTGGTTTTTACAAAACATTTAAAAGCTTTCGTTTATTCATAGTTGATATAAAAAGAGGTTTTTTCTTTCGTGAATCAACATTATTGCCTATGCATTAATATTCGTACATTTCTTTTATTTTTTCATATAAAAGTTTTGTGTTTGTGGATAACCCTGGCATTTGTTTACAAAAATTAAAATTAAATTTCAAAACAAAATATTTTATAAAAAGTGTTACTGAATTAGTAAAAATAAAAGTGTTGAATGAAAATTTTAACAATAATAGCAATAAATAACAGAAATACATAAAGACGTTATTTTGCTGCACATCAACATATAGATATGTAGAAGATATTTGCGAGATATAATTTTTTTTGGAACATTCGGAAGAACGGTGGTAATTTACACTACACTGTATGTACAGTCACACAGATAATAGTACGTACGCCTTAACAACTCTAACTTTCCAAAAATTAGAGATATTTAAAATAATAGTTAAATATTTATTTCCTTATTTAATTTTAAGACTATTGATTTGTTCGCATACTAAGGTGCGAAGTCGAGTCGCTTTTATATGTTTATATCCCAAATTAATGTTTGTTTTTTCTTGGTACGCGGCTATGTAATCCGCTTTTTCGCAGAACACTTCGCACTGTTCTGTTTCGAATTTGCACGGTTGTTATTTTGGGATTTTCACTAACAACACTTTTTAAAAATTGCTCAACTCGTAAGGAAATTTTGAGTGGACGTCCAGTTTTTGGTTTGCTTACTAGAAATTGAGACTCAGACAAGTGCTTTATTACAGTCTGCCCTGTAGACTTGACACGTCCAACAATTTTAAAATTTGAACTTAAGGAATTCCCATCGTTCCTTGTTTTAAAAAAAATATGTGCACGCATTTCGTTACAAATGTCCTTTGTTTTCTAACCTATTTTAACAAAATAGTTATATTTTTTTCTAAATATAATTTTTCCTTTAAATCTTCTTAATTTAAAAAGGACAGTTTTCTATTTGGCATCGTAGGTATAATTATCTGTGCTGTCAGATTAACTTATAAGTGTGAAAGTATAATTAGCGGAAATTGACCCAAACTTTTTGTAGATTGATTTTGACAGTGTGTCGATGCCTTGCAAATGCCAAAAAATATCGATTAGAAATCCAGAGTTATTCTTAAGCTCCCATTTTAGAGGGAGTACGAACTATGCCATGAACAACGGTACGCGGCATGATGTGATCGGACTTTAAATGGCAGCGCTATATTTAAACAACTAAATGGGCTGCATATGGAGGCGTGGCTATAAAAATGTAACCGTTTTAGAAACATCATTGACAAACCTTTCATTCAAGGGGGTGACTGGCACAAACTTTTTTTTTAAGGAGGTCGACCCGCTCTAATGTACATACATATGTTCATATTTTTGAGCGTATGTAGTTCCATTGTTTCTAGAATTTTTAAAACCTGTAAATACATATTTATGTAATTATAAGTGAACCTTTATAGAATATTTTATAATAGTATAAGTTTTTTAGGTTTCCTTTTTTAAAATATCGCAGTTATTTTCCATTTTGTGGTGATTTTTTTTTTAAACGAATGCCTTTTACTTATCGTCTACTTTTCACTTTTGTTTTCATTTATTGCGAAGATATTCATTTTATAAAAACCAAAAATATGTAGAAAAAAATTAAAGCTTTTTTTGTCACTCACATGAAATGTTTTTTAATTTTATGAAAACCTAAATCTGATTTCGTTCGATTTTTTTACGAACGAACAAATATTTTCATTTTCTAAAAACAGGCTGTAAGTATCCAAATTTTGTTTTGAGTATTTAAATCTAACTTGTAGTTTATGTATTCAGATTTGAATTCAGTATAAATAGTTAAATTAAGCTTAAATATTAAAATTTTGTTTTAAATATTTAAAACTGAGTCATAGTTAACGTACTTAGATTTCAATTTCATTCACGCAGTTAGGTTAAGCTTAGAGATTACAATTTTCTTCAATTATTTAGCTATATTCTATGTATTAAATTTTGAAATCAATTCAAGTATTTCGATTTCAACTAAGTCTTTAAACTTGATCTAAATATTTAAATCTTTTTTTTTTGTTATTCTTTTATGTAGTTTAATTTAAATTAAAGTATTTACATTCAGTTTCAAACCTTTTTTTTTTCTTTATTAAAAAAATTTTTTTTTTTTTTGATGTGGTTAAATTCACATTTGGTTTATGTACTAAGTTTAGCTTAAACAATAAAATTTGTTTTGCACATTTGGCTTTTGTTGACGTATTCAAAATTTAAATTCCATATAAAGATTTAAATTTAAACGACGAATTCAAATTAATTTTAAATATTGAAATTTTGTATTTTTCTTTCTGGTTCTCAAATAAGGATTGCTTGAGTAATTACAATTTAGTCGAATGATTCAAATAAGATTTAAATGATTGAAGGGTGTTTAAGGTTTCTAAACTTGACTTTCATTTACGAAGTTAAGTTTACCCAAAACCTTAAAAATTGCTTTAAATATTTAGATTTTATATACGTATTCTAATTTGAATCCAATTAAAGTATTTAAATTTAATCGTGGCATTCAAATGTGATTTAATTATTTAAATTTTCATTAATTTTAGACTTAAATCAAGTAGTTAGAGTTTTGATTAAAGGTTTAAACTAGGTTTATAAAGTTAGGGTCAATTTCCATTTCACGTGTTCAAATTTACAGTTAGATAAAAGTATTAATAAACATTTTTTTAATTATTACAATTTTAGTTAACCTATACCATTTCGCATTTAGTTCAGTTGGTTAAATTCCGTTTGAGCATTCAAATCAACTTTGAATATTTAAATTCTAAATTTCACACATTCTAGTTGGTGTTCGATTCATTTGGTTAAATGTTGTGCAAAGGTTCAACTTTCGGTTTTTTTTACCCGTTTAAATTGTATTTTCGATTTCCACATTGAACTTGCGCTTAACTTGTTTAAATTTAGTTCAACGATTCAAAATTGCCTGCCCTGTCTAAATTGTTTTTAACGTTGTGGTGTTCTATTGTATAATAAAACATAAGCGAGACCTTTGATTCTTGGATTATAATTGAATTTTTATTTTTCATTTTCACTTCTTATATCTAAAATTTTATGGTTACAGTGATTGAGTGACTCTTGAATTCACTCAATCATTTATTCTCTTATTCTACTTATTAGTTTACAATCTATAATTACTACTTACATATCTACGTCACATTTTTTCTCATGCAGTCTTATGCAGTATGTAAAAGGAGGGGCTTAATTATATGCAAGCTCCTTACTCATTATTGCAAAACAAAACAGTTGACACAATTATTAGTCAACCACATTGTTTGATTTGAAATTCATTACGTTAGCAAAAAAATGCAAGGCAATGACTCCAAATCAAACTTCGATTATTGTGGGATCACTTACATAAGAATGCATGCATGGGTGGTCACTATTAGAGGTTTTGGTGTGCCAATTCTTGTGTACACTACACCCTCACCCTTTAGAAAAATTTATGGAATTTTTGTTTATACAAAGATTGCAGAAATTTTATTTTTTCAATTTGACAAATTTTTGATTACTTGATTTACAGTTCTTTGCACTTAATAATAATTTGCTTACTGTAACTTAATATTCTTAATAAACATTGTTGTTATTTTTCATTGTTTTACATTTTGTTTCTTTATTTGTATGTATATTTTTGTTTTGTTTTTTTTTTTTTTTTTTTTTTTTTGTAGCTAGCGTGATAATTTTGAAACTTGAGCAAAATAAAATATCGTTCTTTTTTTTTTTAAAAAAAAATTTTTTTTTTTTTTATGTAGGTTAAATGTTGTCTTAGGTCAGTCGTTAATAAGTTGACGTTTGTTTAACTTTTGTATTTCTTTAGTAGATTCTTGTGAAAAACTTTGTCTTTATTGTTTATCTTTACAGTTATGTTTAAATCATCTATATTAACTATTCTATATGGTCCTTTATACGGTTTTTCATTTTTCTTTCTATTTTCTTCTCTTATTAATACTAAATCTCCTAAATTTAATTTTATTCTGTTTATTTTATTGTATGATTCTAATTTTCTCTTTCTTTTTATCTTATCTATCATAATCCTAGCGTTTTCTAAAGAATATTTTAATCTACTTTTTAATTCATTGGCGTAATTTTCAAAGTCGTAAACCTTTGGATGATTCATGACTTCATCCAAAGGTAAACTTGGTAACTTCCCGAAAATTAGCTCGAAAGGCGAATACTCAGTGTCGACGTGAGGAGTCGTATTATATGCGAATGTGTAATAAGGAATCCATTGTTCCCAATTATCATTCTCTACAAAGGATAGAAAATATTCGTTTAGTACCCTGTGATTCCTTTCTACAGTTCCTAAAGTCTCGTGATGGTATGGAGTCGAAAATTTTTGCTCTATTCTTAATAGTTCGCATATGTTTTTCATTAATTCATTTGTGAATTCTGTCCCCCTGTCTGATTTGAGTACACTAAAAATTCCATATTTGAGTATTACGTTTTCTACCAATGCTTTTGCTATTGACTTCGCCTCTTTTGTCTCCATTGGACAGGCAATTAGGTATTTTGTCAATTCGCATTGCATTGTAAGTATGTACCTATAGTTATTTGTTGGACGTAGTGGACCAACTGTATCAATTACTATAGTGTTAAAGCTATTTGTTGGTGTATCCGTTATCTTAAGCGGTTCTTTAGTGTGTCTAATTTGTTTGTTTTTTTGACAAAGATCGCATTTAGATACATAGTTTTTTACGCTTTTATTCATCCCTTTCCAAACGTATTTTTGTTTCAATTTCAACATAGTCTTTCTTACTCCGAAATGACCTCCTTGGGGTGTGTCATGATATAATTTTATTAGGTCTAGCTTTCTATTCTCGTCTAAAATATTCTGAGGTTTTTTATATAATAGTATTACTATGTCATCTTTATTTTTTCTACAATACTTATTGTATTTGGACTTAAAATCTTCCGCGGGAATTATACTAAATATTGCATCATTACTTTCGATTGCAAATTTCCTATTTTTCATGTTTCGTACTTTCTTTAAATATGATGATAGCTTCTCCATAAGAGTACCTAAATACAATGGATTATCGCTACATCTAACACGTGTTTCATTATTTTCTATATCACACTCTACTGTGTGTTCATTAATATTGTTTATTGGCCTATTTTCTAATATAAATTTTAATTTATTTGCGCGCTTAATATCATTGATGGAAGTGCAGTCCCACATATAGAGTTGATCAGACTCGTTATGAGATCCGCTTATGATATTATTATTTTCTGATGACGTTTTGCTCATACCTCTTGTTACTACTAGTGTTTTCTTTATCCTCTCATCATTTTCTGATGGTATCATGTCTTTCAATATGTCAGAATTAATTTCTATTCTTGACAGTGCATCTGCATTAGTGTTCTTTGTCCCCTTTTTATATATTATGTCGAAGTCATATTCTGAAAGCTCTAATCTAATTCTTGTTAATTTTGAACTAGGATTTTTGTGCGAGAATAGTGATACCAATGGTCTATGGTAGGTGACAACCGTAAATTTTCTTCCAAACAGATATGGTCTAAAAAATTGTATTCCCCAATAAATACCTAGTAATTCTTTTTCAATTACGGGTCTGTTTTTCTCATGTTTATTGAGGGATCTGCTTGCATAGGATATTGGTAGATCTTCACCTATTGGGCCTTGAGATAAAACTGCACCTAGAGCGAAATCCGATGCATCAGTGGTCAGGACGAATGTTTCGTCAAAATTTGGATATTGTAGAATCGGTGGACTGATTAGTTTGTTTTTTAGGGTTTCAAATGCTATTTGGCATTCTTGAGACCATTCAAATTTTGTGCCCTTCTTCAATAATTTGTTTAGACAAATAGCAATATCTGCGAAATTCTTGATAAATCTTCTATAGTAGTTACAAAATGCCACGAATCTTCTTACGTCGTCGGCACTACTCGGAATTGGGTATTTTGAAATTGCTTCATACTTGCTTGGGTCTGGTTTCAAATGCCCCAAATATACTACTTCTGGTTTAAGAAAACAACACTTGCTTGCATTCAGTTTCAGATTATATTTAGATAATCTGTCGAATCAATCTGTCGATGTCAATCCAAAAGGTAACCTGGTATACTGGTAATGACCATTTGGAGTTGAAAAAGCGGTATACGGTCTTGAATCCCGATCAAGTTCGATTTGATGGAATGAACTTGTCATGTCCAAAGTAGAGAAATATTTGGCTCTACCCAGTTTATCTAAAACGTCATCTAGTCGCGTTAAGGGAAATTTGTCATTTACTATCTTGTCATTCAGTTTCCTGAAATCCACAACTAACCTCCATTTCTTCAGATCGTCCTGTCCTTTTTTTGGAACTAACAAAAGTGGAGCGTTGTATGGGCTTATAGAAGGTTCTATGATTTTTTGTTTTAATAGCCCTTTGACTTGATTATTTATCTCCTCTGTATGCGTCTGTGGTAAACGATAATTTTTTATGTAAACTGGATTTGAGTCGTTCAATTGGATAGTTTGATTGTAAAAATTGTTTGTTGTTAAATTTTCATTATCTAAATGGAATACTGACTGATATCTCTTAAGAATTTTTAACAAACTCTCTTTTGCTACGTTATCCTGGTTGTCTATATTGAGTTCTTTTAAGATTCGATTGAATCGTTCCTCATCACATCTAATCCTATTTTCACTAGTTCTGTATATCTTATAATCCTCTAATGGAGTGGTTTCTATCTTCAAATTATGTATTATTGCTGGGTTGTTTGAAACATTTAGTATTTTTATATGTTTGTTTCCATTTTTTGGAATTATGGCGTTTGCCAGAAATACACCTTCTATTATTTCTCTATTGCATACTACTGCATCTTCTTTAATGTCTATATCAAATGGTATTACGATCTCACTTCTTGGTGGAATTTTCACAAATTTTACACCAAATCTGTTGTCATATATCGGCAATTTAAAAATTTCTTCTCCTACGTTTACAGTAAGTATAAATGTCTCATAGTCTATGTTGCAATTGTATTTTAGTAAAAAATCACGTCCGATTATGCCGTCAGTGCCAATGGGAAAATCTTCTCTAATCATATGTATTCTATGTTTAAATACTGTTTCATCAATTTGTATAGATAATTCTGTGGAACCTAATGATTTTATTTCTTCTCTAGTGATTCCTGTTAAACAGCAATAGTCATCTGGATCTTCATCGTGCTCTGGTAACAAATCTTCTTTGCAGAGAGATACGTCTGCACCCGTATCTATCAGAAAGGTTAAGACACGATGTGTGTTCAACACATTTAGTTTAATATAGTTCTTGAGATCAGATGAAATGCTAAATATTTGGTTAGAATTTATTCGCTCTGATCCGAAGATACCTGGTGGTATGCTACCTCCGGATTTGTCCCGTTTCCCTGTTCCTGTACACAAAATGCATTTCGTCCTCTATTATTATTACGATGGTTATTACTGTTGCGATATGTATTGTTATTACCATTGCTTCTATTGTTGTCTCTGTTGTTGTTATAGTGTCCGTGGTTATTATTGTTCCTCATATAGTTACCTCTATTACTGTTATTTACCCCGCTACGGTTTGTTCTATTATTGTAATTGTTTCTATCCTGACTGTAGTTATTATTTGGATATCTGTTTCCATTGTTACCTCTATCGAAATTGTTGTAATTGTTGTTTCTGTCGTGGGAATAATTAGTATGGGTACTATTCCTATTATTATAGAAATTCCTTACTTTGTTTCTCGGTTGACTAGTTTGGAACATTACTTGGTTTTGCTTAATGTCGGCAGAGACTTCCGTTGCTATTTCTATAGCTTCATTGAGTTTCTTCACTCTGCTTGCTTCTAAAGTTCTTACAATCTCCCTATTACTGAGTCCGTTTTTAAAAGAATTAAATGCGATTGTAGCGTTTGTCTCACAAATTACATTTCTATTTTCTTCCCCTAAGGTACTAATTTGTATCTCATTCAACTCCATCGTGAGTTGTTCTATTCTATCAGCAAATTTCTGTATTGATTCAGTTTGTGTAATTCTCGTTAGTTCATTTAGAATTACATTGGGTGATTTCTTTGGTTTATAAATCTCTTTTAGTGTTGTGATTAAAGTGTCTATACAAGTTGGAATTCTTGTTTGTCTAATTCTGTTCTGCACTTTGAGTGTTAACTTTGTTTTGTATACAAAGTTGAAAAATGAAACTCTTTTGTTTGTTGGGAACGTATCCCTGAGAATCTCCAAATTTGCTAAAAATGGATTTAATTCTGCCTTTGTTCCTTCAAAAGTCGATATCAATTTCGAGATTGATGCCAGTTCGGCAGCATTAAGGTTTTCCTCCGTCATATTGATAGGATTTCTAATTATTGTCCCTATTGTATGTGTACTACTGCCTTGTATAAGTTTATCCTCATGAAGACTCAAAATATTTAGTGCGTCTTTCCGTAACTCGCTAAATTTGTTTAAGTTTGATTGTTTCTCTTCTACTGTCCAACTACTGTTATCAAAAATACTTGCACTAGCTATTCCCAGTTCATCAATTTCCTTCCTTTTTGCTTGAATTGTCTCTGTTGTGTAAGGTTTACCTAATGACTTCTTTGCATTGGTTATTAGTATATTAATTTTTTCAAATATTTTTTCCATTAAGATTTAATTTTCACATTTATTTTTTTTTTTCTAAAATTTTTTTTTTCTTTTTAATACATTTTGTAATATTAATGTTTTCGTATATACTTTTAATAATTCAATGGCTATTACTTTTTTTTTTTTATTTATACAAATCTCTTATAATTAATTTTACAAATTTTAATATTTTTAAATCCAAAACTACAACTAAGGGTAATACTATTATTGCTAGAACTATCCAGCCTATACATTTATTATAGCATTCCTTTAAATTATTCATTTGTTTTTTTTTTTTTTTATACTTGAGTTAAAAAGATATTCCGTTTAAAATGGCAATATGTGTTTTATTGAAAATATTCTATCTATCTGTTGTGACATGAAATTTGTAACTTTCTGTACGTTTTCTTCTAATAAATTGGTAATACTGATCTTAATCCATAAGCCTATAAGTGTAATAACTAATACTAATGTACATATTGTAATTCCAAATTTCTTCATTATGATTACTCAAAAATGCTCCTATCCATTTAGGCAACGTATTTTGTTTGATTATATTATTGTTTTAGAATTAGCATCACTGTCTTTAAATTTTTCTTTTTGTTTGCTCTTGTCTTTTTTTTACAATTTTTATTATTTTCTTAATTTCTTTAATTTCTTCTTCTATCTTTATTAGTTGTTCTCCTTTCTCATAGGTTCTTTGGTGTTCTAATACTTTTAGTTGTATCTTCTTTTTATTCACTCTTCCTCCCCTTGACTTTTTCGTATTCGGTAAGGGATATATTTCATACCGGGCTTCTATTGTTGGCTCCTTCCTCTTAATTGGCTTTGGCTTTGGGCCTCTTTCTAGGATGGCTGGTCTTTCTTCTTTGCGCCCTTCCTTCAGTAGACGAGCCCAACGTTCTTCGGCTTCCTTTAGTCCTTCTAGGATTTCCTCCCACGTCTCGGTCATAAAAAAAAAATTTTAAATAAATTTTTCCCTTTTTTTTTTTTTTTTTTTTTTGTGTCCAAGTCCTATAGATCTTCGACTAAGCTTAAGCTATGTGTGTCGAGGATTTATTTCCTTAATATAATTTTTTTTTGCAAGGATAAGCAGTTTTGCTTTGTATTCCTTTCGCTATGTTTAAATTATACTAAGGATCAGGGCAGGATCGCCATGTGGTGTTCTATTGTATAATAAAACATAAGCGAGACCTTTGATTCTTGGATTATAATTGAATTTTTATTTTTCATTTTCACTTCTTATATCTAAAATTTTATGGTTACAGTGATTGAGTGACTCTTGAATTCACTCAATCATTTATTCTCTTATTCTACTTATTAGTTTACAATCTATAATTACTACTTACATATCTACGTCACATTTTTTCTCATGCAGTCTTATGCAGTATGTAAAAGGAGGGGCTTAATTATATGCAAGCTCCTTACTCATTATTGCAAAACAAAACAGTTGACACAATTATTAGTCAACCACATTGTTTGATTTAAAATTCATTACGTTAGCAAAAAAATGCAAGGCAATGACTCCAAATCAAACTTCGATTATTGTGGGATCACTTACATAAGAATGCATGCATGGGTGGTCGCTATTATAGGTTTTGGTGTGCCAATTCTTATGTACACTACAACGTTTTCAAATTGGAATTTAGATAACATAGTTAAATTTAGTTTACGTTACTTGGTTTAGCATAAACATTAGAATTTGCTTTATATGCTTAGCCTCTATTTAGGTATTAACTTTGAATTCGATTCAGGCATGAACATATAAGCCAAGTATTCAAATTCGTTTTAAATATTTAAATTTACATAATCGAACTTAAATTTAGTTAACGTCGTGAATTTCAACTCAAATATTCAAACTTGCTGCAAATACCCAAATCAGAAATTTTAGCTATTCTAATTAGAGTTCCGTTTAGTTAATTAAATTTGGCTTATACCCATCGAGCTTGTTTCAAGATATTCAAACTATGATTGCACTTATTCTAATTTTAATTCAGCTTGGGTAATTAAATTTTGTGGAAAATAATCAATAAAATATTTAAAAAGTTTAAAATATGAATTAATTTTCAAATATGTTTTTAAATATTAACCCGTATTTCACGTTTTTTCATTTTGGCTCAGCTTTAGTAGTAAAAGTCTTTAAATTCATTACCCAATCTTATTTTAAAATATTTAACTTATATTCAAGCTTTTCAACCTGAAATCGGGCCTTAATTGTTAAAATTTAATTGATTCAAATTAGAATCAACTATCCAAATTTGTATTTTACCTGTTAAGATTGAAATTTGGTGTGATTAATTACCAATTAAGATTGGATATTCAATTTGTTTTAACTATTTAAACTGTCAATCTTAAATTAAAAAAAATTTTAATTTAGAAACTTTAAATTTAAAACTCTTAAATTTAAAATTTGTAAACTTAAAATTTTTTTATAAAACAATTTAAAACTTTGAATTTAACATTTTTTTTTTTTAATATTCACACTGGTTTAAACGTCTAGCTTAATTTAGGTTTTTTTTTTTTCTTTAAATACATCGAATTATATACCCGGGATTTAAATTTAACTTTTTAAGTAAATAATCCTATTTTCGTTTTTTTTTTATATTTAAAATCGCATTTTCAGATTTCTAAATTTGATATTTGTTTAGTTAGCCAGCTTTAGCTTACTCAAAATTTTTCAATATTCAACTGGTATGGATGATTCCCAAATGGAACTTGGCTTGCATAGCCAAAATTTATTTCCATTATTCTTATTTAAAAGATTTGAAATTGTTCACTTTCAATGCGCAAAAAAGAGAAAAAAAAATCTAGCAAAAAAAGCTAGCCCAATACGAACGAGATGCAGGATCAAAAAATGTTACCTGTTGTTCCGGAAAATCATCTTTTGCCTGGCCCAGGATTGTGGTTGTTGAAGCGAAGTAATGTTGATGTAAACTTGTTGTGGTTGACAAGCCGATGTAAACTTTTTGTTTTTGTTGCAAAACTATGTAAATACTTGTCCTTGTAGCAAAACGATGAAACTGGTTGTACACCATGTAGCAAACCGAGGTAAATGGTAGTAAACCTTGTAGCAAAACGATGTAAATGGTAGTACAACCTTTTATAAAACGATGTGACTGGTTGTTTCTGTGGAAAATTATGAAAAGTGGTTGTCCTTGTAGAGTGGCTCTTGGGTTGTGAGGCTGGCTGTTGATGGTATGTGCCAAAGTTTTTTTACGCTACTTTTAACGTTGTCTCTGCCATCACTTTGTGGTTAGGGTGAACTTGTGCGATGCCGCCAAAATACGATCGGTAACACGCGATACTTCACGGGCGGTCAAATTTGTTGGTTATGGTGAACTTGTGCGCTATTTCAGCTGTGTTGTTGCTGTTTTTTTTTCTAGAATTTTCACTCTTCGCCTTTCAAATTCCACAAATTAAACTTCAATTGGCGGGAAAGTTGGTGTTCGGGTGCGAACGGGTCGTCTTGTGCACGTGCTGTCTGGATGGTGGTGAAATTTGAGATTAGGTAATTCTTCATTAGATGCAAGTTTACGTTTATTGTTTGTAAGAATAAGGTCCATATTTTCTTTATTGCTACCAAATCTATCAGGCTTACCTTTAATCCCAAATATCCTTGTAGATCCTTTTTTTCAACTTTTTTAACGACACCTAATTTCCGGTACATTTGCTGGTGATGAAACATTAAAGGAGCTTCTCATTATTCATTAAACCCGTTCTTACATTACTTTACGTTTTTACTAGCTTGTTTAATAAACCGAAACTAATAATTTAAAGAAACCAATCCCCCATTGGAATGGACGATTTTTACTTTTTTTTTCAAACTCCTAAACAAAATGCGCTTTGCTTTTTTTTCTGAAGAAAAACTTTAATTGCAAAAAAAAAAACTTTACCGACCTTACCACATCGCTGCCACTTGTCGAATGAATTTTCATTCAAATTTTGTATCCCCACGCCACTTTTTTTTTTTTTTTACAGCTTCATGACATCCCTTTGCGAACAATTTTTTTAGGAAGTGTTTTAAAACATAACTACAGCCTCAGATTACCACTCCCAATAAACAGTGTTCATCACTCTAGGTCTTCACGAGCCATGAAATGAGGTGTCATGTCAGTGTTAATGTAATGCATTTCATGTCAGTTGTTGACTGACTGGGTGTCACATTTTCTCATGTCTAAATCTCGGAAAGTAATTATTTTCGCCACAACTATATATATAGACTATAAGAAAAAAAAGTAGAACTAAATAATCCGAAAAAAGCATCTAATGCCTCGAAATTGCTAAATGTCAAAAATCTAATTTGTTATATCTTTTTGCACTATTTTTGGCCCGTAGCTGCCAAACGGAAAATTTCCGTTTTCACTAATTCATAATTCTTCATATATAATTACTGGAAAATGCATTTTTTCACGTTTTCCAGTTGTAATTTTTATCGGAAATTCGTAAAATTTATAAAAAAACATATGTTGCAAAAGCTAAAAAATAATAAATTATACAGCTGAAAAACTTAAAAAACGAGTTATGAATGAAAAGAATTTTCTCGTTAGTTCGTTAAACAATTTTTGTCTCCTAGGGTAAGGTTGCAATTATGAAAACAAAATTGCAATTGGTTTCCGAAAAAATGCATGTTTTTCCAAAAAAATAAAGTATTAGCCAAAATGTTTAATACGCCAAAAAATTAGATCGGCAGATAAACTAGGAAAACCCAAATACAGGGTTGTACGTTGCGAAAAGTACTTCGTTTTTATCTGTTGCATTGAAATATTATAAAACATACACAATAAAAAATTGCTCAATATTTTAAATCGAAAGTATATTTAGTTCTAAATCGCTAAAAACCACCCTTCTTGAATTAAAATTATTGAAATATTATAAAATAAACACAATAAAAAATTGCTCAATATTTGAAATAGAAAGTATATTTAGTTATAAATCGCTAAAAACCACCCTTCTTGAATTAAAATAATTGAAATATTAAAAAACAAACACAATAAAAAATTGCTCAATATTTGAAATAGAAAGTTTATTTAGTTATTAATCGCTAAAAACCACCCTTCTTGAATTAAAATTATTGAAATATTATAAAATAAACACAATAAAAAATTGCTCAATATTTGAAATAGAAAGAATATTTAGTTATAAAACGGTAAAAACCACCCTTCTTGAATTAAAATTATTGAAATATTATAAAACAAACACAATAAAAAATTGCTCAATATTTTAAATAGAAAGTATATTTAGTTATAAATCGCTAAAAACCACCCATTTTGAAATGTTGCAAAACAAACACAATCAAATATAGCTCAATATTTTAAATAGAAAGTATATTTAGTAATAAATCGCTAAAAACCACCCTTCTAGAATTAAAATTATTGAAATATTATAAAACAAACACAAAAAAAAATTGCTCAATATTTGAAATAGAAAGTATATTTAGTTATAAATCGCTAAATACCACCCTTCTTGAATTAAAATTATTGAAATATTATAAAACAAACACAACAAAAAATTGCTCAATATTTTAAATAGAAAGTATATTTAGCTATAAATTGCTAAAAACCACCCTTCTTGAATTAAAAATAATAAAATATTATAAAACAAACACAATAAAAAATTGCTCAATATTTTAAATAGAAAGCTTATTAAGTTATAAACTGCTGAAACCACCCTTTTTAAAAAATATTATTAGAATATTGTAACACAAACACAATAAAAGATTGCTTAATATTTTAAATAGAAAGTATATTTGGTTTTAAATCGCTAAATACCACCCTTCTTGAATTAAAATTATTGAAATATTATAAAACAAACACAATGAAAAATTGCTCAATATTTGAAATAGAAAGAATATTAGTTATAAATTGCTAAAAACCACCCTTCTTGAATTAAAATTATTGAAATATTATAAAACAAACACAATAAAAAATTGCTTAATATTTTAAATAGAAAGTATATTTAGTTATAAATCGCTAAAAACCACCCTTCTTTAATTAAAATTAATAAAATATTATAAAACAAACACAATAAAAAATTGCTCAATATTTTAAATAGAAAGTATATTTAGCTATAAATCGCTAAAAACCACCCTTCTTGAATTAAAAATAATAAAATATTATAAAACAAACACAATAAAAAATTGCTCAATATTTTAAATAGAAAGTATATTAAGTTATAAATGGCTAAAAACCACCCTTCTTGAATTAAATTTATTGAATTATTATAAAACAAACACAATAAAAAATTGCTCAATATTTTAAATAGAAAGTATATTTAGTTATAAACCTCTAAAACCACCCTTCTTGAATTAAAAATAATAAAATATTATAAAACAAACACAATAAAAAATTGCTCAATATTTTAAATAGAAAGCTTATTAAGTTATAAACTGCTAAAACCACCCTTTTTAAAAAATATTATTAGAATATTGTAACACAAACACAATAAAAGATTGCTTAATATTTTAAATAGAAAGTATATTTGGTTTTAAATCGCTAAATACCACCCTTCTAGAATTAAAATTATTGAAATATTATAAAACAAACACAATAAAAAATTTATCAATATTTTAAAAAGAAAGTATATTTAGTTATAAATCGCTCAAAAGCACCCTTTTTTTTAAATTATTGAAATATTATAAAACAAACACAACAAAAAATTGCTCAATATTTTAAATAGAAAGTATATTTAGCTATAAATCGCTAAAAACCACCCTTCTTGAATTCAAATTATTGAAATATTATAAAACAAACACAACAAAAAATTGCTCAATATTTTAAATAGAAAGTACACACAAAAAAATCCATTGGTAAAATTACCCAAAAATATGGTATAAAATTAACTTAGAGCAAGGGTAGCATGGCAGTATATAAGTTTCATAGGTATTGTAACTATTAACTTAGATAATTTCCATGTTCGAAAAAGTATCTAAAAATTTTGTTAAAACTACTTAAAAACTTTGAAAATTTCCCAATGATAGCAAAGTTAATTTACATATTTAAGTTTGGTATATATCCATAAAGAAAAGTAATTTTATAGTTTTATTTTTGGAAAATTATCTAAGTTAAATTAGGTAAATTGACTACTTTTTGAGGTAAAAACAGCATTTAAAAAGAAAAGTTTATTTAAATAAAATTAACTTTATAATTTCATTATTACATTTTATATCATTATTGTGTATAGCTTTTTATTACAAAAAGTCCAGTTGTTTAGTCGTCTATATCCATATCATCGTCATAATACTCTTCCTCACTAATCTTACTGGACATTGACACATAAATATATAATTTTCTTTAAGAATCTGCAAGAATCGCCAGCAACTAACAAGTAAACAATTTTAATTAATTTTTAGATATAAATAAGACTTTTTAATATTCGAACTTTTTACATTCTTCCACTTTACTATAAAGGCCATCCATATTTATCCAATTTATTTTTATCCTCTTTGGGCAGAGGTAAATCTGATACTTTCTTCACCCATTCTGCTAAAAACTTATACCCACACCCTGGCTTTTGGTACCTTCCAAACCCATTAAGTTTTTAAAGGTATCAGGAGGGGTAAACTGTAAAGACAAAATACATGAACTTCTAAACGAATTTAAAATAAATTTTATAAATTACCACTGCAAAATCTTCTCCTAAAGATTAACAATTTTTTTTTTCAAAATGCTTTAAATTCATGAATAAAATTACCATTAAGATGTGTTGTTGTATAGTTGTGCTCTTTTTTATTAGTTATTTTTTATAAATACACAGAAAATCCGCTATAAACATAACTATTATTTTACTAAGTACTAGTAGATTGATACGAAAGTCATCCACGGCAACACTGTTTCTTCACTTGTCATTTTACTTGCAGTAAGTGTCAAAAATTCACTTGCAAGCAAATTCTCTTGCAAGTTGAGCTGCAAGTACTAAAAATTTGATGGTATTAGTGAAAAAGTGTAAGTTTATTGAGTTTTTCGAACTTGCACTTGCAAGTGTAAACCCTAGGTTAGGTATATTAACAAAAGTTTTAGGCAATACTTTTTTATAAATTACCAATTATTTTAGGTAATTAAACTTAGTTTTATGTTTTTATATAAAAAAAAGATTACCTTTGCGTGCCTTGGTAAAATTACCTAGATTATTTTTTTGTGTGTATATTTAGCTATAAATCGCTAAAAACCACCCTTCTTGAATTAAAAATAATAAAATATTATAAAACAAACACAATAAAAAATTGCTCAATATTTTAAATAGAAAGTATATTAAGTTATAAATGGCTAAAAACCACCCTTCTTAAATTAAATTTATTGAATTATTATAAAACAAACACAATACAAAATTGCTCAATATTTTAAATAGAAAGTATATTTAGTTATAAACCTCTAAAACCACCCTTCTTGAATTAAAAATAATAAAATATTATAAAACAAACACAATAAAAAATTGCTCAATATTTTAAATAGAAAGTATATTTAGCTATAAATCGCTAAAAACCACCCTTCTTGAATTAAAAATAATAAAATATTATAAAACAAACACAATAAAATATTGCTCAACATTTGAAATAGAAAGAATATTAGTTATAAATCGATAAAAACCACCCTTCTTGAATTTAAATTATTGAAATATTATAAAACAAACACAATAAAAAATTTATCAATATTTTAAAAAGAAAGTATATTTAGTTATAAATCGCTCAAAAGCACCCTTTTTTTTAAATTATTGAAATATTATAAAACAAACACAACAAAAAATTGCTCAATATTTTAAATAGAAAGTATATTTAGCTATAAATCGCTAAAAACCACCCTTCTTGAATTCAAATTATTGAAATATTATAAAACAAACACAACAAAAAATTGCTCAATATTTTAAATAGAAAGTACACACAAAAAAATCCATTGGTAAAATTACCCAAAAATATGGTATAAAATTAACTTAGAGCAAGGGTAGCATGGCAGTATATAAGTTTCATAGGTATTGTAACTATTAACTTAGATAATTTCCATGTTCGAAAAAGTATCTAAAAATTTTGTTAAAACTACTTAAAAACTTTGAAAATTTCCCAATGATAGCAAAGTTAATTTACATATTTAAGTTTGGTATATATCCATAAAGAAAAGTAATTTTATAGTTTTATTTTTGGAAAATTATCTAAGTTAAATTAGGTAAATTGACTACTTTTTGAGGTAAAAACAGCATTTAAAAAGAAAAGTTTATTTAAATAAAATTAACTTTATAATTTCATTATTACATTTTATATCATTATTGTGTATAGCTTTTTATTACAAAAAGTCCAGTAGTTTAGTCGTCTATATCCATATCATCGTCATAATACTCTTCCTCACTAATCTTACTGGACATTGACACTTAAATATATAATTTTCTTTAAGAATCTGCAAGAATCGCCAGCAACTAACAAGTAAACAATTTTAATTGATTTTTAGATATAAATAAGACTTTTTAATATTCGAACTTTTTACATTCTTCCACTTTACTATAAAGGCCATCCATATTTATCCAATTTATTTTTATCCTCTTTGGGCAGAGGTAAATCTGATACTTTCTTCACCCATTCTGCTAAAAACTTATACCCACACCCTGGCTTTTGGTACCTTCCAAACCCATTAAGTTTTTAAAGGTATCAGGAGGGGTAAACTGTAAAGACAAAATACATGAACTTCTAAACGAATTTAAAATAAATTTTATAAATTACCACTGCAAAATCTTCTCCTGAAACACTGTTCCATAGGAATTTCAAAACTGCCTCCTAACATCTCGTGATATATTTGTTGTTCTTCGTTAAAAATCAGCGACTGAAATTATTGTAAACTTTCCAAAAATTCTGCTTTATTATTGCTTTGTTGATACCATTGATGACCATTAAAAGTACCGTAAAAAATAGCAATTCAAATCTTCATAATTTTTAATTAAAAAATGTATACTTACTTCCATATTTCATTTAATCTATTAATGGGATGAGAATCATCGGACCTAAAGTTACCTGTACAGGCAAAGCGATGATATTTCTTTAAGGCTACGACAGTCGTCTGAACTGTAGCGCACTCTACACAGAAAAAAAAAAAATAAAAATAACACCAATGTTGGGTTGCTGTAACAAACCGCATAGCCATAGGACGAATTCCATGAACATTCAAAAGAAATAATAGGTTCCTCCTCAAACATGTATAATATGGATTTTCCTTTAGTTTCTTTCTTGAAATGATATGTATCTGCAAACTGATTTTTGAATCTAAAATGCATTATTTAACACCCATAATTGAAATGAATAAATGTTTATTTATACATACCTTTTATAATAGTGGCTTTATTCATTCATATATTTTCTAATAAAATTTTCCCTTTGTCTTTAAATTATATTTAAATTTTAATTTAAAAAAAAAAAAAAAAAATCCAATTGACAATAAAATAAAAATTACATACACATAATAATTATAAAAAATTCGAAGAAGTAACTCGAGTATCTAACTCAATTATATTAACAAAAGTTTTAGGCAATACTTTTTTATAAATTACCAATTATTTTAGGTAATTAAACTTAGTTTTTTGTTTTTATATAAAAAAAGATTACCTTTGCGTGCCTTGGTAAAATTACCTAGATTATTTTTTTGTGTGTATATTTAGCTATAAATCGCTAAAAACCACCCTTCTTGAATTAAAAATAATAAAATATTATAAAACAAACACAATAAAAAATTGCTCAATATTTTAAATAGAAAGTATATTAAGTTATAAATGGCTAAAAACCACCCTTCTTAAATTAAATTTATTGAATTATTATAAAACAAACACAATAAAAAATTGCTCAATATTTTAAATAGAAAGTATATTTAGCTATAAATCGCTAAAAACCACCCTTCTTGAATTAAAAATAATAAAATATTATAAAACAAACACAATAAAAAATTGCTCAATATTTTAAATAGAAAGTATATATAGCTATAAATCGCTAAAAACCACCCTTCTTGAATTAAAATTATTGAAATATTATAAAACAAACACAACAAAAAATTACTCAATATTTTAAATAGAAAGTATATTTAGTTATAAATCGCTAAAAACCACCCTTCTTGAATTAAAATTATTGAAATATTATAAAACAAACACAACAAAAATTGCTCAATATTTGAAATAAAAAGTATATTTAGTTATAAATCGCTAAATACCACCCTTCTTGAATTAAAATTATTGAAATATTATAAACCAAACACAATAAAAAATTGCTTAATATTTTAAATAGAAAATATATTTAGTTATAAATCGCTAAAAACCACCCTTCTTGAATTAAAATTATTGAAATATTTTAAAACAAACACAACAAAAAATTGCTCAATATTTTAAATAGAAAGTATGTATATTTAGATATAAATCGCTAAAAACCACCCTTATTGAATTAAAAATAATAAAATATTATAAAAAAAAACACAATAAAAAATTGCTCAATATTTTAAATAGAAAGTATATTAAGTTATAAATGGCTAAAAACCACCCTTCTTAAATTAAATTTATTGAAATATTATAAAACAAACACAACAAAAAATTACTCAATATTTTAAATAGAAAGTATATTTAGCTATAAATCGCTAAAAACCACCCTTCTTGAATTAAAATTATTGAAATATTATAAAACAAACACAACAAAAAATTGCTCAATATTTTAAATAGAAAGTATATTTAGCTATAAATCGCTAAAAACCACCCTTCTTGAATTAAAATTATTGAAATATTATAAAACAAACACAACAAAAAATTACTCAATATTTTAAATAGAAAGTATATTTAGCTATAAATCGCTAAAAACCACCCTTCTTGAATTAAAATTATTGAAATATTATAAAACAAACACAACAAAAAATTACTCAATATTTTAAATAGAAAGTATATTTAGCTATAAATCGCTAAAAACCACCCTTCTTGAATTAAAATTATTGAAATATTATAAAACAAACACAACAAAAAATTACTCAATATTTTAAATAGAAAGTATATTTAGCTATAAATCGCTAAAAACCACCCTTCTTGAATTAAAATTATTGAAATATTATAAAACAAACACAACAAAAAATTACTCAATATTTTAAATAGAAAGTATATTTAGCTATAAATCGCTAAAAACCACCCTTCTTGAATTAAAATTATTGAAATATTATAAAACAAACACAACAAAAAATTACTCAATATTTTAAATAGAAAGTATATTTAGCTATAAATCGCTAAAAACCACCCTTCTTGAATTAAAATTATTGAAATATTATAAAACAAACACAACAAAAAATTACTCAATATTTTAAATAGAAAGTATATTTAGCTATTAATCGCTAAAAACCACCCTTCTTGAATTAAAATTATTGAAATATTATAAAACAAACACAACAAAAAATTACTCAATATTTTAAATAGAAAGTATATTTAGCTATAAATCGCTAAAAACCACCCTTCTTGAATTAAAATTATTGAAATATTATAAAACAAACACAACAAAAAATTACTCAATATTTTAAATAGAAAGTATATTTAGCTATAAATCGCTAAAAACCACCCTTCTTGAATTAAAATTATTGAAATATTATAAAACAAACACAACAAAAAATTACTCAATATTTTAAATAGAAAGTATATTTAGCTATAAATCGCTAAAAACCACCCTTCTTGAATTAAAATTATTGAAATATTATAAAACAAACACAACAAAAAATTGCTCAATATTTTAAATAGAAAGTATATTTAGCTATAAATCGCTAAGAACCACCCTTCTTGAATTAAAATTATTGAAATATTATAAAACAAACACAACAAAAAATTGCTCAATATTTTAAATAGAAAGTATATTTAGCTATAAATCGCTAAGAACCACCCTTCTTGAATTAAAATTATTGAAATATTATAAAACAAACACAAAAAAAAATTGCTCAATATTTTCAATAGAAAGTATATTTAGTTATAAATCGCTAAAAACCACCCTTCTTGAATTAAAATTATTGAAATATTATAAAACAAACACAACAAAAATTGCTCAATATTTGAAATAAAAAGTATATTTAGTTATAAATCGCTAAATACCACCCTTCTTGAATTAAAATTATTGAAATATTATAAACCAAACACAATAAAAAATTGCTTAATATTTTAAATAGAAAATATATTTAGTTATAAATCGCTAAAAACCACCCTTCTTGAATTAAAATTATTGAAATATTTTAAAACAAACACTACAAAAAATTGCTCAATATTTTAAATAGAAAGTATATTTAGCTATAAATCGCTAAAAACCACCCTTCTTGAATTTAAAATAATAAAATATTACTAAACAAACACAATAAAAAATTGCTCAATATTTTAAATAGAAAGTATATTAAGTTATAAATGGCTAAAAACCACCCTTCTTTAATTAAATTTATTGAATTATTATTAAACAAACAAACACAATAAAAAATTGCTTAATATTTTAAATAGAAAGTATATTTAGCTATAAATCGCTAAAAACTACCCTTCTTGAATTAAAATTATTGAAATATTATAAAACAAACACAACAAAAAATTGCTCAATATTTGAAATAGAAAGTATATTTAGTTATAAATCGCTAAAAACCACCCCTCTTGAATTAAAATTATTGAAATATTATAAAACAAACACAACAAAAAATTGCTCAATATTTTAAATAGAAAGTATATTTAGTTATAAATCGCTAAAAAAATACCCTTCTTGAAATAAAATTATTGAAATATTATAAAACAAACACAATAAAAAATTGCTCAATATTTGAAATAGAAAGTATATTTAGTTATAAATCGCTAAAAACCACCCTTCTTGAATTAAAATTATTGAAATATTATAAAACAAATACAATAAAAAATTGCTCAATATTTTAAATAGAAATTATATTTAGTTATAAATCGCTAAAAACCACCCTTCTTGAATTAAAATAATTGAAATATTATAAAACAAACACAATAAAAAATTGCTCAATATTTTAAATAGAAAGTATATTTAGTTATAAATCGCTAAAAACCACCCATTTTGAAATATTGCAAAACAAACACAATCAAAAATAGCTCAATATTTTAAATAGAAAGTATATTTAGTAATAAATCGCTAAAAACCACCCTTCTTGAATTAAAATTATTGAAATATTATAAAACAAACACAAAAAAAATTGATCAATATTTGAAATAGAAAGTATATTTAGTTATAAATCGCTAAATACCACCCTTCTTGAATTAAAATTATTGAAATATTATAAAACAAACACAATGAAAAATTGCTCAATATTTGAAATAGAAAGAATATTAGTTATAAATTGCTAAAAACCACCCTTCTTGAATTAAAATTATTGAAATATTACACTGTAGCACATTTTTTAACTTCATAATCTTGAACCAATAGAGACTCCCAAAATCTGAAAGCTTATGATGGTAGTAGAAAAACCCTAGGTGGGTTTTGCATTATTAGCTAAGGTTTTTTTTAAAATTCATGTTTGAAGTTTTCGACTGGAGGTGTATTTTAGTACAATTTTCAAAAACATGTACTGATTCTTAAGTCTATATCTCGTGAACTATTCGAGTTATCGTTTGTCTCTCTTCGGCAAATTTTAAGCTCTTCATCAGATCTAAAAATTTTACCTTAAGACAAAACCGAAAAAAACAACAACATCTTACTCAAAACAGCAAAACTGTTAAAAAAACTTGATTTTTTTGAAGATTTTAAACGTAAAGTATGAAAAATAAGGACAAATCAAATCTTTCTAGATAAACATATATTAAATTTTAGTCGTCGCTTTCGGAGCTAGTCCCATTATCTGAAAACAAGTTTCCGACCGCTTCCCTTGCTTTATTTTCGTATGAAAATACTTTATGCCTAGACCAGCATACTTCCGCAAGCATCGCATCTATTTTTTCCCCCTTTAAACCGTTTTTCCATCGTGATGGTTACTTGGTTGAAGCGCTCACCTTGCTCATCAGATTCTGTTGGCAATTGTTTTTCGAACGCTGTCAAATGATTATTTAAAAAGTGAAGTTTTAATGTCATGGTCACACCGATTGCTTGGAAGGATTTAAGCATTTTTTTAACTAAAACTTTCCATTCGTCGTCTAGATTTTTTCCTAAGACTCTTTCTATAACTGCCTTAAGTGCGTCCCAAGCAATTAAGTCGTTTCCGTGCAGAACAGTGTTAAAATCTTCACTTTTTAGCAACTTTCGAATGTCTGGTCCATTAAGCACACCGGTTTTAAGCAAAAAAAAAAATGCACAAACAATAAATAAAAATTTGAAGAGATTAGTTAAGAAGTACATTACCCGCTTTAATTTTTTGATCACTGAGTCTTGGAAATATTTTCTTGAGGCAGTGAAATACGTTGTCCTAATTTTTCGTCACCGTCTCTATAAACTTCTTCGTTATGCCCAACTTAATATGCAGCGGTGGCAACAAGATGTCACTAATATTTTGTATTAGTGGCTCTGCTGTCATCTCTAAAGTGGCATCTTCATTGATAACACTCAATGATCAAAAAACTAAAGCCGGTTATGTACTTGTTAAATATTCTCTTAAAATTTTTATTCTCTTAATTTTTTTTTTTTTTTTTGCTTAAAACAGGTGTGCAGCGAAACGGTCGGGAACACGTTTTCAGATAATGAGACTAGCTCCGAAAGCGACGACTAAAGTTAAATATATATATAAAAAGATTTGAAGTGTCCTTATTTTTCATTCTTTACGTTCAAAATCATCAATTTTTCTAAGTTTTTTGACAGTTTTGCTGTTTTGAGTAAGATGTTGTTGTTTTTTTCGATTTTATCTTAAGGTAAAATTTTTAGATCTGATGAAGAGCTTAAAATTAAAAACAAACCTTAGCTAATAATGCAAAACCTACATAGGGTTTTTCTACTACCATCATAAGCTTTCAGATTTTGGGGGTCTCAATTGGTTCAAGATTTTAGTGCTGCACTGTGTTATAAAACAAACACAATAAAAAATTGCTTAATATTTTAAATAGAAAGTATATTTAGTTATAAATCGCTAAAAACCACCCTTCTTGAATTAAAATTATTGAAATATTATAAAACAAACACAACAAAAAATTGCTCAATATTTTAAATAGAAAGTATATTTAGCTATAAATCGCTAAAAACCACCCTTCTTGAATTTAAAATAATAAAATATTATTAAACAAACACAATAAAAAATTGCTCAATATTTTAAATAGAAAGTATATTAAGTTATAAATGGCTAAAAACCACCCTTCTTAAATTAAATTTATTGAATTATTATAAAACAAACACAATAAAAAATTGCTCAATATTTTAAATAGAAAGTATATTTAGCTATAAATCGCTAAAAACCACCCTTCTTGAATTAAAAATAATAAAATATTATAAAACAAACACAATAAAAAATTGCTCAATATTTTAAATAGAAAGTATATTTAGCTATAAATCCCTAAAAACCACCCTTCTTGAATTAAAATTATTGAAATATTATAAAACAAACACAACAAAAAATTGCTCAATATTTTAAATAGAAAGTATATTTAGCTATAAATCGCTAAAAACCACCCTTCTTGAATTAAAATTATTGAAATATTATAAAACAAACACAACAAAAAATTGCTCAATATTTTATATAGAAAGTATATTTAGCTATAAATCGCTAAGAACCACCCTTCTTGAATTAAAATTATTGAAATATTATAAAACAAACACAAAAAAAAATTGCTCAATATTTTAAATAGAAAGTATATTTAGTTATAAATCGCTAAAAACCACCCATTTTGAAATATTGCAAAACAAACACAATCAAAAATAGCTCAATATTTTAAATAGAAAGTATATTTAGTAATAAATCGCTAAAAACCACCCTTCTTGAATTAAAATTATTGAAATATTATAAAACAAACACAAAAAAAATTGATCAATATTTGAAATAGAAAGTATATTTAGTTATAAATCGCTAAATACCACCCTTCTTGAATTAAAATTATTGAAATATTATAAAACAAACACAATGAAAAATTGCTCAATATTTGAAATAGAAAGAATATTAGTTATAAATTGCTAAAAACCACCCTTCTTGAATTAAAATTATTGAAATATTACACTGTAGCACATTTTTTAACTTCATAATCTTGAACCAATAGAGACTCCCAAAATCTGAAAGCTTATGATGGTAGTAGAAAAACCCTAGGTGGGTTTTGCATTATTAGCTAAGGTTTTTTTTAAAATTCATGTTTGAAGTTTTCGACTGGAGGTGTATTTTAGTACAATTTTCAAAAACATGTACTGATTCTTAAGTCTATATCTCGTGAACTATTCGAGTTATCGTTTGTCTCTCTTCGGCAAATTTTAAGCTCTTCATCAGATCTAAAAATTTTACCTTAAGACAAAACCGAAAAAAACAACAACATCTTACTCAAAACAGCAAAACTGTTAAAAAAACTTGATTTTTTTGAAGATTTTAAACGTAAAGTATGAAAAATAAGGACAAATCAAATCTTTCTAGATAAACATATATTAAATTTTAGTCGTCGCTTTCGGAGCTAGTCCCATTATCTGAAAACAAGTTTCCGACCGCTTCCCTTGCTTTATTTTCGTATGAAAATACTTTATGCCTAGACCAGCATACTTCCGCAAGCATCGCATCTATTTTTTCCCCCTTTAAACCGTTTTTCCATCGGGATGGTTACTTGGTTGAAGCGCTCACCTTGCTCATCAGATTCTGTTGGCAATTGTTTTTCGAACGCTGTCAAATGATTATTTAAAAAGTGAAGTTTTAATGTCATGGTCACACCGATTGCTTGGAAGGATTTAAGCATTTTTTTAACTAAAACTTTCCATTCGTCGTCTAGATTTTTTCCTAAGACTCTTTCTATAACTGCCTTAAGTGCGTCCCAAGCAATTAAGTCGTTTCCGTGCAGAACAGTGTTAAAATCTTCACTTTTTAGCAACTTTCGAATGTCTGGTCCATTAAGCACACCGGTTTTAAGCAAAAAAAAAAATGCACAAACAATAAATAAAAATTTGAAGAGATTAGTTAAGAAGTACATTACCCGCTTTAATTTTTTGATCACTGAGTCTTGGAAATATTTTCTTGAGGCAGTGAAATACGTTGTCCTAATTTTTCGTCACCGTCTCTATAAACTTCTTCGTTATGCCCAACTTAATATGCAGCGGTGGCAACAAGATGTCACTAATATTTTGTATTAGTGGCTCTGCTGTCATCTCTAAAGTGGCATCTTCATTGATAACACTCAATGATCAAAAAACTAAAGCCGGTTATGTACTTGTTAAATATTCTCTTAAAATTTTTATTCTCTTAATTTTTTTTTTTTTTTTTGCTTAAAACAGGTGTGCAGCGAAACGGTCGGGAACACGTTTTCAGATAATGAGACTAGCTCCGAAAGCGACGACTAAAGTTAAATATATATATAAAAAGATTTGAAGTGTCCTTATTTTTCATTCTTTACGTTCAAAATCATCAATTTTTCTAAGTTTTTTGACAGTTTTGCTGTTTTGAGTAAGATGTTGTTGTTTTTTTCGATTTTATCTTAAGGTAAAATTTTTAGATCTGATGAAGAGCTTAAAATTAAAAACAAACCTTAGCTAATAATGCAAAACCTACATAGGGTTTTTCTACTACCATCATAAGCTTTCAGATTTTGGGGGTCTCAATTGGTTCAAGATTTTAGTGCTGCACTGTGTTATAAAACAAACACAATAAAAAATTGCTTAATATTTTAAATAGAAAGTATATTTAGTTATAAATCGCTAAAAACCACCCTTCTTGAATTAAAATTATTGAAATATTATAAAACAAACACAACAAAAAATTGCTCAATATTTTAAATAGAAAGTATATTTAGCTATAAATCGCTAAAAACCACCCTTCTTGAATTTAAAATAATAAAATATTATTAAACAAACACAATAAAAAATTGCTCAATATTTTAAATAGAAAGTATATTAAGTTATAAATGGCTAAAAACCACCCTTCTTAAATTAAATTTATTGAATTATTATAAAACAAACACAATAAAAAATTGCTCAATATTTTAAATAGAAAGTATATTTAGCTATAAATCGCTAAAAACCACCCTTCTTGAATTAAAAATAATAAAATATTATAAAACAAACACAATAAAAAATTGCTCAATATTTTAAATAGAAAGTATATTTAGCTATAAATCCCTAAAAACCACCCTTCTTGAATTAAAATTATTGAAATATTATAAAACAAACACAACAAAAAATTGCTCAATATTTTAAATAGAAAGTATATTTAGCTATAAATCGCTAAAAACCACCCTTCTTGAATTAAAATTATTGAAATATTATAAAACAAACACAACAAAAAATTGCTCAATATTTTATATAGAAAGTATATTTAGCTATAAATCGCTAAGAACCACCCTTCTTGAATTAAAATTATTGAAATATTATAAAACAAACACAAAAAAAAATTGCTCAATATTTTAAATAGAAAGTATATTTAGTTATAAATCGCTAAAAACCACCCTTCTTGAATTAAAATTATTGAAATATTATAAAACAAACACAACAAAAATGGCTCAATATTTGAAATAAAAAGTATATTTAGTTATAAATCGCTAAAAACCACCCTTCTTGAATTAAAATTATTGAAATATTATAAAACAAACACAACAAAAATTGCTCAATATTTGAAATAGAAAGAATATTAGTTATAAATTGCTAAAAACCACCCTTCTTGAATTAAAATTATTGCATTATTATAAAACAAACACAATAAAAAATTGCTCAATATTTTAAATAGAAAGTATATTTAGCGATAAATCGCTAAAAACCACCCTTCTTGAATTAAAAATAATAAAATATTATAAAACAAACACAATAAAAAATTGCTCAATATTTTAAATAGAAAGTATATTTAGCTATAAATCGCTAAGAACCACCCTTCTTGAATTAAAATTATTGAAATATTATAAAACAAACACAACAAAAAATTGCTCAATATTTAAATATTAATTAAAATTATTGAAATATTATAAAACAAACACAAAAAAAAATTGCTCAATATTTTAAATAGAAAGTATATTTAGTTATAAATCGCTAAAAACCACCCTTCTTGAATTAAAATTGTTGAAATATTATAAAACAAACACAACAAAAATTGCTCAATATTTGAAATAAAAAGTATATTTAGTTATAAATCGCTAAATACCACCCTTCTTGAATTAAAATTATTGAAATATTATAAGCCAAACACAATAAAAAATTGCTTAATATTTTAAATAGAAAATATATTTAGTTATAAATCGCTAAAAACCACCCTTCTTGAATTAAAATTATTGAAATATTATAAAACAAACACAACAAAAAATTGCTCAATATTTTATATAGAAAGTATATTTAGCTATAAATCGCTAAGAACCACCCTTCTTGAATTAAAATTATTGAAATATTATAAAACAAACACAAAAAAAAATTGCTCAATATTTTAAATAGAAAGTATATTTAGTTATAAATCGCTAAGAACCACCCTTCTTGAATTAAAATTATTGAAATATTATAAAACAAACACAAAAAAAAATTGCTCAATATTTTAAATAGAAAGTATATTTAGTTATAAATCGCTAAAAACCACCCTTCTTGAATTAAAATTATTGAAATATTATAAAACAAACACAACAAAAATGGCTCAATATTTGAAATAAAAAGTATATTTAGTTATAAATCGCTAAATACCACCCTTCTTGAATTAAAATTATTGAAATATTATAAATCAAACACAATGAAATAGAAAGAATATGAGTTATAAATTGCTAAGAACCACCCTTCTTGAATTAAAATTATTGAAATATTATAAGCCAAACACAATAAAAAATTGCTTAATATTTTAAATAGAAAGTATATTTAGCTATAAATCGCTAAAAACCACCCTTCTTGAATTAAAATTATTGAAATATTATAAAACAAACACAAAAAAAAATTGCTCAATATTTTAAATAGAAAGTATATTTAGATATAAATCGCTAAAAACCACCCTTATTGAATTAAAAATAATAAAATATTACAAACACAATAAAAAATTGCTCAATATTTTAAATAGAAAGTATATTTAGCTATAAATCGCTAAGAACCACCCTTCTTGAATTAAAATTATTGAAATATTATAAAACAAACACAACAAAAATTGCTCAATATTTGAAATAAAAAGTATATTTAGTTATAAATCGCTAAATACCACCCTTCTTGAATTAAAATTATTGAAATATTATAAGCCAAACACAATAAAAAATTGCTTAATATTTTAAATAGAAAATATATTTAGTTATAAATCGCTAAAAACCACCCTTCTTGAATTAAAATTATTGAAATATTTTAAAACAAACACAACAAAAAATTGCTCAATATTTTAAATAGAAAGTATATTTAGATATAAATCGCTAAAAACCACCCTTATTGAATTAAAAATAATAAAATATTACAAACACAATAAAAAATTGCTCAATATTTTAAATAGAAAGTATATTTAGCTATAAATCGCTAAAAACCACCCTTCTTGAATTAAAAATAATAAAATATTATAAAACAAACACAATAAAAAATTGCTCAATATTTTAAATAGAAAGTATATTTAGATATAAATCGATAAAAACCACCCTTATTGAATTAAAAATAATAAAATATTACAAACACAATAAAAAATTGCTCAATATTTTAAATAGAAAGTATATTTAGCTAAAAATCGCTAAAAACCACCCTTCTTGAATTAAAATTATTGAAATATTATAAAACAAACACAACAAAAAATTGCTCAATATTTTAAATAGAAAGTATATTTAGCTATAAATCGCTAAGAACCACCCTTCTTGAATTAAAATTATTGAAATATTATAAAACAAACACAAAAAAAAATTGCTCAATATTTTAAATAGAAAGTATATTTAGTTATAAATCGCTAAAAACCACCCTTCTTGAATTAAAATTATTGAAATATTATAAAACAAACACAACAAAAATTGCTCAATATTTGAAATAAAAAGTATATTTAGTTATAAATCGCTAAAAACCACCCTTATTGAATTAAAAATAATAAAATATTACAAACACAATAAAAAATTGCTCAATATTTTAAATAGAAAGTATATTTAGCTATAAATCGCTAAAAACCACCCTTCTTGAATTAAAAATAATAAAATATTATAAAACAAACACAATAAAAAATTGCTCAATATTTTAAATAGAAAGTATATTTAGATATAAATCGCTAAAAACCACCCTTATTGAATTAAAAATAATAAAATATTACAAACACAACAAAAAATTGCTCAATATTTTAAATAGAAAGTATATTTAGTTATAAATCGCTAAAAACCACCCTTATTGAATTAAAAATAATAAAATATTACAAACACAATAAAAAATTGCTCAATATTTTAAATAGAAAGTATATTTAGCTATAAATCGCTAAGAACCACCCTTCTTGAATTAAAATTATTGAAATATTATAAAACAAACACAACAAAAATTGCTCAATATTTGAAATAAAAAGTATATTTAGTTATAAATCGCTAAATACCACCCTTCTTGAATTAAAATTATTGAAATATTATAAGCCAAACACAATAAAAAATTGCTTAATATTTTAAATAGAAAATATTTTTAGTTATAAATCGCTAAAAACCACCCTTCTTGAATTAAAATTATTGAAATATTTTAAAACAAACACAACAAAAAATTGCTCAATATTTTAAATAGAAAGTATATTTAGATATAAATCGCTAAAAACCACCCTTATTGAATTAAAAATAATAAAATATTACAAACACAATAAAAAATTGCTCAATATTTTAAATAGAAAGTATATTTAGCTATAAATCGCTAAAAACCACCCTTCTTGAATTAAAAATAATAAAATATTATAAAACAAACACAATAAAAAATTGCTCAATATTTTAAATAGAAAGTATATTTAGATATAAATCGCTAAAACCCACCCTTATTGAATTAAAAATAATAAAATATTACAAACACAATAAAAAATTGCTCAATATTTTAAATAGAAAGTATATTTAGCTATAAATCGCTAAGAACCACCCTTCTTGAATTAAAATTATTGAAATATTATAAAACAAACACAAAAAAAAATTGCTCAATATTTTAAATAGAAAGTATATTTAGATATAAATCGATAAAAACCACCCTTATTGAATTAAAAATAATAAAATATTACAAACACAATAAAAAATTGCTCAATATTTTAAATAGAAAGTATATTTAGCTATAAATCGCTAAAAACCACCCTTATTGAATTAAAAATAATAAAATATTACAAACACAATAAAAAATTGCTCAATATTTTAAATAGAAAGTATATTTAGCTAAAAATCGCTAAAAACCACCCTTCTTGAATTAAAATTATTGAAATATTATAAAACAAACACAACAAAAAATTGCTCAATATTTTAAATAGAAAGTATATTTAGCTATAAATCGCTAAGAACCACCCTTCTTGAATTAAAATTATTGAAATATTATAAAACAAACACAAAAAAAAATTGCTCAATATTTTAAATAGAAAGCATATTTAGTTATAAATCGCTAAAAACCACCCTTCTTGAATTAAAATTATTGAAATATTATAAAACAAACACAACAAAAATTGCTCAATATTTGAAATAAAAAGTATATTTAGTTATAAATCGCTAAAAACCACCCTTATTGAATTAAAAATAATAAAATATTACAAACACAATAAAAAATTGCTCAATATTTTAAATAGAAAGTATATTTAGCTATAAATCGCTAAAAACCACCCTTCTTGAATTAAAATTATTGAAATATTATAAGCCAAACACAATAAAAAATTGCTTAATATTTTAAATAGAAAATAAATTTAGTTATAAATCGCTAAAAACCACCCTTCTTGAATTAAAATTATTGAAATATTTTAAAACAAACACAACAAAAAATTGCTCAATATTTTAAATAGAAAGTATATTTAGATATAAATCGCTAAAAACCACCCTTCTTGAATTAAAATTATTGAAATATTATAAATCAAACACAATGAAATAGAAAGAATATGAGTTATAAATTGCTAAAAACCACCCTTCTTGAATTAAAATTATTGAAATATTATAAACCAAACACAATAAAAAATTGCTTAATATTTTAAATAGAAAGTATATTTAGTTATAAATCGCTAAATACCACCCTTCTTGAATTTAAATTATTGAAATATTATAAAACAAACACAATGAAAAATTGCCCAATATTTGAAATAGAAAGAATATTAGTTATAAATTGCTAAAAACCACCCTTCTTGAATTAAAATTATTGAAATATTATAAAACAAACACAATAAAAAATTGCTTAATATTTTAAATAGAAAGTATATTTAGTTATAAATCGCTAAAAACCACCCTTCTTGAATTAAAATTATTGAAATATTATAAAACAAACACAACAAAAAATTGCTCAATATTTTAAATAGAAAGTATATTTAGCTATAAATCGCTAAAAACCACCCTTCTTGAATTAAAAATAATAAAATATTATAAAACAAACACAATAAAAAATTGCTCAATATTTTAAATAGAAAGTATATTAAGTTATAAATGGCTAAAAACCACCCTTCTTAAATTAAATTTATTGAAATATTATAAAACAAACACAACAAAAAATTGCTCAATATTTTAACATGAAATTATATTTAGTTATAAATCGCTAAAAACCACCCTTCTTGAATTAAAATTATTGAAATATTATTAAACAAATACAATAAAAAATTGCTCAATATTTTAACAAGAAATTATATTTAGTTATAAATCGCTAAAAACCACCCTTCTTGAAATAAAATTATTGAAATATTATTAAACAAATACAATAAAAAATTGCTCAATATTTTAACAAGAAATTATATTTAGTTATAAATCGCTAAAAACCACCCTTCTTGAATTAAAATAATTGAAATATTATCAAACAAACACAATAAAAAATTGCTCAATATTTTTAATAGAAAGTATATTTAGTTATAAATCGCTAAAAACCACCCTTCTTGAATTAAAATTATTGAAATATTATAAAACAAACACAACAAAAAATTGCTCAATATTTTAAATAGAAAGTATATTTAGCTATAAATCGCTAAAAACCACCCTTCTTGAATTAAAAATAATAAAATATTATAAAACAAACACAATAAAAAATTGCTCAATATTTTAAATAGAAAGTATATTTAGCTATAAATCGCTAAAAACCACCCTTCTTGAATTAAAATTATTGAAATATTATAAAACAAACACAACAACAAATTGCTCAATATTTTAAATAGAAAGTATATTTAGCTATAAATCGCTAAAAACCACCCTTCTTGAATTAAAATTATTGAAATATTATAAAACAAACACAAAAAAAAATTGCTCAATATTTTAAATAGAAAGTATATTTAGCTATAAATCGCTAAGAACCACCTTTCTTGAATTAAAATTATTGAAATATTATAAAACAAACACAAAAAAAATTGCTCAATATTTTAAATAGAAAGTATATTTAGTTATAAATCGCTAAAAACCACCCTTCTTGAATTAAAATTATTGAAATATTATAAAACAAACACAACAAAAATTGCTCAATATTTGAAATAAAAAGTATATTTAGTTATAAATCGCTAAATACCACCCTTCTTGAATTAAAATTATTGAAATATTATAAATCAAACACAATGAAATAGAAAGAATATTAGTTATAAATTGCTAAAAACCACCCTTCTTGAATTAAAATTATTGAAATATTATAAACCAAACACAATAAAAAATTGCTTAATATTTTAAATAGAAAATATATTTAGTTATAAATCGCTAAAAACCACCCTTCTTGAATTAAAATTATTGAAATATTTTAAAACAAACACAATCGCTAAAAACCACCCTTCTTGAATTAAAATTATTGAAATATTTTAAAACAAACACAATAAAAAATTGCTTAATATTTTAAATAGAAAGTATATTTAGCTATAAATCGCTAAAAACCACCCTTCTTGAATTAAAATTATTGAAATATTATAAAACAAACACAACAAAAAATGGCTCAATATTTGAAATAGAAAGTATATTTAGTTATAAATCGCTAAAAACCACCCTTCTTGAATTAAAATTATTGAAATATTATAAAACAAACACAACAAAAAATTGCTCAATATTTTAAATAGAAAGTATATTTAGTTATAAATCGCTAAAAAAATACCCTTCTAGAAATAAAATTATTGAAATATTATAAAACAAACACAATAAAAAATTGCTCAATATTTGAAATAGAAAGTATATTTAGTTATAAATCGCTAAAAAATACCCTTCTTGAAATAAAATTATTGAAATATTATAAAACAAACACAATAAAAAATTGCTTAATATTTTAAATAGAAAGTATATTTAGCTATAAATCGCTAAAAACCACCCTTCTTGAATTAAAATTATTGAAATATTATAAAACAAACACAACAAAAAATTGCTCAATATTTTAAATAGAAAGTATATTTAGTTATAAATCGCTAAAAAAATACCCTTCTTGAAATAAGATTATTGAAATATTATAAAACAAACACAATAAAAAATTGCTCAATATTTGAAATAGAAAGTATATTTAGTTATAAATCGCTAAAAACCACCCTTCTTGAATTAAAATTATTGAATTATTATAAAACAAACACAATAAAAAATTGCTTAATATTTTAAATAGAAAGTATATGTAGCTATAAATCGCTAAAAACCACCCTTCTTGAATTAAAATTATTTAAATATTATAAAACAAACACAACAAAAAATGTCTCAACATTTGAAATAGAAAGAATATTTAGTTATAAATCGGTAAAAACCACCCTTTTTGAATTAAAATTATTGAAATATTATAAAACAAACACAATAAAAAATTGCTCAATATTTTAAATATAAAGTATATTTAGTTATAAATCGCTAAAAACCACCCATTTTGAAATATTGCAAAACAAACACAATCAAAAATAGCTCAATATTTTAAATAGAAAGTATATTTAGTAATAAATCGCTAAAAACCACCCTTCTTGAATTAAAATTATTGAAATATTATAAAACAAACACAAAAAAAATTGATCAATATTTGAAATAGAAAGAATATTAGTTATAAATTGCTAAAAACCACCCTTCTTGAATTAAAATTATTGAAATATTATAAAACAAACACATTAAAAAATTACTCAATATTTGAAATAGAAAGTATATTTAGTTATAAATCGCTAAAAACCACCCTTCTTGAATTAAAATTATTGAAATATTATAAAACAAACACAATCAAAAATTGCTCAATATTTGAAATAGAAAGAATATTAGTTATAAATTGCTAAAAACCACCCTTCTTGAATTAAAATTATTGAAATATTATAAAACAAACACAATAAAAAATTACTCAATATTTGAAATAGAAAGTATATTTAGTTATAAATCGCTAAATACCACCCTTCTTCAATTAAAATTATTGAAATATTATAAAACAAACACAATAAAAAATTACTCAATATTTGAAATAGAAAGTATATTTAGTTATTAATCGCTAAAAACCACCCTTCTTGAATTAAAATTATTGAAATATTATAAAACAAACACAATAAAAAATTGCTCAATATTTTAAATAGAAAGTATATTTAGTTATAAATCGATAAAAACCACCCTTCTTGAATTAAAATTATTGAATATTATAAAACAAACACAATAAAAAATTACTCAATATTTGAAATAGAAAGTATATTTAGTTATAAATCGCTAAATACCACCCTTCTTGAATTAAAATTATTGAAATATTATAAAACAAACACAATAAAAAATTACTCAATATTTTAAATAGAAAGTATATTTAGTTATAAATCGCTAAAAACCATCCTTCTTGAATTAAAATTATTGAATATTATAAAACAAACACAATAAAAAATTACTCAATATTTGAAATAGAAAGTATATTTAGTTATAAATCGCTAAATACCACCCTTCTTGAATTAAAATTATTGAAATATTATAAAACAAACACAATAAAAAATTACTCAATATTTGAAATAGAAAGTATATTTAGTTATAAATCGCTAAATACCACCCTTCTTCAATTAAAATTATTGAAATATTATAAAACAAACACAATAAAAAATTACTCAATATTTTAAATAGAAAGTATATTTAGTTATAAATTGCTAAAAACCACCCTTCTTGAATTAAAATTATTGAAATATTATAAGCCAAACACAATAAAAAATTGCTTAATATTTTAAATAGAAAATATATTTAGTTATAAATCGCTAAAAACCACCCTTCTTGAATTAAAATTATTGAAATATTTTAAAACAAACACAACAAAAAATTGCTCAATATTTTAAATAGAAAGTATATTTAGATATAAATCGCTAAAAACCACCCTTATTGAATTAAAAATAATAAAATATTACAAACACAATAAAAAATTGCTTAATATTTTAAATAGAAAGTATATTTAGTTATAAATCGCTAAAAACCACCCTTCTTGAATTTAAATTATTGAAATATTATAAAACAAACACAATGAAAAATTACTCAATATTTGAAATAGAAAGAATATTAGTTATAAATTGCTAAAAACCACCCTTCTTGAATTAAAAATAATAAAATATTATAAAACAAACACAATAAAAAATTGCTCAATATTTTAAATAGAAAGTATATTAAGTTATAAATGGCTAAAAACCACCCTTCTTAAATTAAATTTATTGAATTATTATAAAACAAACACAATAAAAAATTGCTCAATATTTTAAATAGAAAGTATATTTAGCTATAAATCGCTAAAAACCACCCTTCTTGAATTAAAAATAATAAAATATAAAACAAACACAATAAAAAATTGCTCAATATTTTAAATAGAAAGTATATTTAGCTATAAATCGCTAAAAACCACCCTTCTTGAATTAAAATTATTGAAATATTATAAAACAAACACAACAAAAAATTGCTCAATATTTTAAATAGAAAGTATATTTAGCTATAAATCGCTAAAATCCACCCTTCTTGAATTAAAATTATTGAAATATTATAAAACAAACACAACAAAAAATTGCTCAATATTTTAAATAGAAAGTATATTTAGCTATAAATCGCTAAGAACCACCCTTCTTGAATTAAAATTATTGAAATATTATAAAACAAACACAAAAAAAAAATTGCTCAATATTTTAAATAAAGGGTATATTTAGTTATAAATCGCTAAAAACCACCCTTCTTGAATTAAAATTATTGAAATATTATAAAACAAACACAATAAAAATTGCTCAATATTTGAAATAAAAAGTATATTTAGTTATAAATCGCTAAATACCACCCTTCTTGAATTAAAATTATTGAAATATTATAAATCAAACACAATGAAATAGAAAGAATATTAGTTATAAATTGCTAAAAACCACCCTTCTTGAATTAAAATTATTGAAATATTATAAACCAAACACAATAAAAAATTGCTTAATATTTTAAATAGAAAATATATTTAGTTATAAATCGCTAAAAACCACCCTTCTTGAATTAAAATTATTGAAATATTTTAAAACAAACACAACAAAAAATTGCTCAATATTTTAAATAGAAAGTATATTTAGATATAAATCGCTAAAAACCACCCTTATTGAATTAAAAATAATAAAATATTATAAAAAAAAGACAATAAAAAATTGCTCAATATTTTAAATAGAAAGTATATTAAGTTATAAATGGCTAAAAACCACCCTTCTTAAATTAAATTTATTGAATTATTATAAAACAAACACAATAAAAAATTGCTTAATATTTTAAATAGAAAGTATATTTAGCTATAAATCGCTAAAAACCACCCTTCTTGAATTAAAATTATTGAAATATTATAAAACAAACACAACAAAAAATTGCTCAATATTTGAAATAGAAAGTATATTTAGTTATAAATCGCTAAAAACCACCCTTCTTGAATTAAAATTATTGAAATATTATAAAACAAACACAACAAAAAATTGCTCAATATTTTAAATAGAAAGTATATTTAGTTATAAATCGCTAAAAAAATACCCTTCTTGAAATAAAATTATTGAAATATTATAAAACAAACACAATAAAAAATTGCTCAATATTTGAAATAGAAAGTATATTTAGTTATAAATCGCTAAAAAATACCCTTCTTGAAATAAAATTATTGAAATATTATAAAACAAACACAATAAAAAATTGTTTAATATTTTAAATAGAAAGTATATTTAGCTATAATTCGCTAAAAACCACCCTTCTTGAATTAAAATTATTGAAATATTATAAAACAAACACAACAAAAAATTGCTCAATATTTTAAATGGAAAGTATATTTAGTTATAAATCGCTAAAAAATACCCTTCTTGAAATAAAATTATTGAAATATTATAAAACAAACACAATAAAAAATTGCTCAATATTTGAAATAGAAAGTATATTTAGTTATAAATCGCTAAAAACCACCCTTCTTGAATTAAAATTATTGAATTATTATAAAACAAACACAATAAAAAATTGCTTAATATTTTAAATAGAAAGTATATTTAGCTATAAATCGCTAAAAACCACCCTTCTTGAATTAAAATTATTTAAATATTATAAAACAAACACAACAAAAAATGTCTCAACATTTGAAATAGAAAGAATATTTAGTTATAAATCGGTAAAAACCACCCTTTTTGAATTAAAATTATTGAAATATTATAAAACAAACACAATAAAAAATTGCTCAATATTTTAAATAGAAAGTATATTTAGTTATAATTCGCTAAAAACCACCCATTTTGAAATATTGCAAAACAAACACAATCAAAAATAGCTCAATATTTTAAATAGAAAGTATATTTAGTAATAAATCGCTAAAAACCACCCTTCTTGAATTAAAATTATTGAAATATTATAAAACAAACACAAAAAAAATTGATCAATATTTGAAATAGAAAGAATATTAGTTATAAATTGCTAAAAACCACCCTTCTTGAATTAAAATTATTGAAATATTATAAAACAAACACAATAAAAAATTGCTCAATATTTGAAATAGAAAGAATATTAGTTATAAATTGCTAAAAACCACCCTTCTTGAATTAAAATTATTGAAATATTATAAAACAAACACAATAAAAAATTACTCAATATTTGAAATAGAAAGTATATTTAGTTATAAATCGCTAAAAACCACCCTTCTTGAATTAAAATTATTGAAATATTATAAAACAAACACAATAAAAAATTGCTCAATATTTTAAATAGAAAGTATATTTAGTTATAAATCGATAAAAACCACCCTTCTTGAATTAAAATTATTGAAATATTATAAAACAAACACAATAAAAAATTACTCAATATTTGAAATAGAAAGTATATTTAGTTATAAATCGCTAAATACCACCCTTCTTGAATTAAAATTATTGAAATATTATAAAACAAACACAATAAAAAATTACTCAATATTTGAAATAGAAAGTATATTTAGTTATAAATCGATAAAAACCACCCTTCTTGAATTAAAATTATTGAAATATTATAAAACAAACACAATAAAAAATTACTCAATATTTGAAATAGAAAGTATATTTAGTTATAAATCGCTAAATACCACCCTTCTTGAATTAAAATTATTGAAATATTATAAAACAAACACAATAAAAAATTACTCAATATTTGAAATAGAAAGTATATTTAGTTATAAATCGCTAAATACCACCCTTCTTGAATTAAAATTATTGAAATATTATAAAACAAACACAAAAAAAATTGATCAATATTTGAAATAGAAAGAATATTAGTTATAAATTGCTAAAAACCACCCTTCTTGAATTAAAATTATTGAAATATTATAAAACAAACACAATAAAAAAATTGCTCAATATTTGAAATAGAAAGAATATTAGTTATAAATTGCTAAAAACCACCCTTCTTGAATTAAATTATTGAAATATTATAAAACAAACACAATAAAAAATTACTCAATATTTGAAATAGAAAGTATATTTAGTTATAAATCGCTAAATACCACCCTTCTTGAATTAAAATTATTGAAATATTATAAAACAAACACAATAAAAAATTACTCAATATTTGAAATAGAAAGTATATTTAGTTATAAATCGCTAAAAACCACCCTTCTTGAATTAAAATTATTGAAATATTATAAAACAAACACAATAAAAAATTGCTCAATATTTTAAATAGAAAGTATATTTAGTTATAAATCGATAAAAACCACCCTTCTTGAATTAAAATTATTGAAATATTATAAAACAAACACAATAAAAAATAGCTCAATATTTTAAATGGAAAGTATATTTAGTTATAAATCGCTAAATACCACCCTTCTTGAATTAAAATTATTGAAATATTATAAAACAAACACAATGAAAAATTGCTCAATATTTGAAATAGAAAGAATATTAGTTATAAATTGCTAAAAACCACCCTTCTTGAATTAAAATTATTGAAATATTATAAAACAAACACAATAAAAAATTGCTTAATATTTTAAATAGAAAGTATATTTAGCTATAAATCGCTAAAAACCACCCTTCTTGAATTAAAAATAATAAAATATTATAAAACAAACACAATAAAAAATAGCTCAATATTTTAAATAGAAAGTATATTTAGTTATAAATCGCTAAATACCACCCTTCTTGAATTAAAATTATTGAAATATTATAAAACAAACACAATGAAAAATTGCTCAATATTTGAAATAGAAAGAATATTAGTTATAAATTGCTAAAAACCACCCTTCTTGAATTAAAATTATTGAAATATTATAAAACAAACACAACAAAAAATTGCTCAATATTTTAAATAGAAAGTATATTTAGCTATAAATCGCTAAAAACCACCCTTCTTGAATTAAAAATAATAAAATATTATAAAACAAACACAATAAAAAATTGCTCAATATTTTAAATAGAAAGTATATTAAGTTATAAATGGCTAAAAACCACCCTTCTTAAATTAAATTTATTGAATTATTATAAAACAAACACAATAAAAAATTGCTCAATATTTTAAATAGAAAGTATATTTAGCTATAAATCGCTAAAAACCACCCTTCTTGAATTAAAATTATTGAAATATTATAAAACAAACACAACAAAAAATTGCTCAATATTTTAAATAGAAAGTATATTTAGCTTTAAATCGCTAAAAACCACCCTTCTTGAATTAAAAATAATAAAATATTATAAAACAAACACAATAAAAAATTGCTCAATATTTTAAATAGAAAGTATATTTAGCTATAAATCGCTAAAAACCACCCTTCTTGAATTAAAATTATTAAAATATTATAAAACAAACACAACAAAAAATTGCTCAATATTTTAAATAGAAAGTATATTTAGCTATAAATCGCTAAAAACCACCCTTCTTGAATTAAAATTATTGAAATATTATAAAACAAACACAACAAAAAATTGCTCAATATTTTAAATAGAAAGTATATTTAGCTATAAATCGCTAAGAACCACCCTTCTTGAATTAAAATTATTGAAATATTATAAAAAAAAAAACAAAAAAAAATTGCTCAATATTTTAAATAGAAAGTATATTTAGCTATAAATCGCTAAAAACCACCCTTCTTGAATTAAAATTATTGAAATATTATAAAACAAACACAACAAAAAATTGCTCAATATTTTAAATAGAAAGTATATTTAGCTATAAATCGCTAAGAACCACCCTTCTTGAATTAAAATTATTGAAATATTATAAAAAAAAAAACAAAAAAAAATTGCTCAATATTTTAAATAGAAAGTATATTTAGCTATAAATCGCTAAGAACCACCCTTCTTGAATTAAAATTATTGAAATATTATAAAAAAAAAAACAAAAAAAAATTGCTCAATATTTTAAATAGGAAGTATATTTAGCTATAAATCGCTAAAAACCACCCTTCTTGAATTAAAATTATTGAAATATTATAAAACAAACACAACAAAAAATTGCTCAATATTTTTAATAGAAAGTATATTTAGCTATAAATCGCTAAGAACCACCCTTCTTGAATTAAAATTATTGAAATATTATAAAAAAAAAACAAAAAAAAATTGCTCAATATTTTAAATAGAAAGTATATTTAGCTATAAATCGCTAAAAACCACCCTTCTTGAATTAAAATTATTGAAATATGTTATTATCTTTGTTCGGCCTTTAAATTTCCAATCCTATGTTAATAAAACAAGCTCGAGGCCACAATTTTAATAAATTTTATTCTTTATTATTTATTTCTTTTCAATATTTCCCCATCCTTTGGATGGCATCTTCAGGAATCTTAGAAATATAAATTAAAACAAAAAACATAAATCATGGAAACACCCTGTAACACTACTAATTATTGTACAGAAAAAATTAAATATATAACAACAGTAATAACAAAAAAGGAAAAAAGGAAAAAACTCACAATAAAAGACGAGTAACAATATTAAAAACACACAACGACTAATCGCGTTCACATGTAAAATTGCACTATTGATCCTTTCTCCTTTTATTTATAATATGCCCAAAGCTCTGTGCTACGTTGTCTACGTCACTCTTAAAATTAATTCTCTTATCTTGTCTTATGTTTATTATATGTAGCATTTCCAGTGTAAGTCGTTTATTGTACCTCTCTTCTGTTTGTAATATTTGTACGTCGTCCAGTTTAGGTATGTGATTTCTTTCCGCACAATGGGCTGCAAGTGCTGTTTTATGTGTCAGTGAATTATTTCTACATTTTAAATCCGATTTGTGTCCTGCAATTCTCGTCTTTAATTTATTTTTGGTAGTTCCTACATATACTTGATCGCATACGTTGTTTCCATCACCATTGCACTCTATTTTATATATGACGTTTGACTTCTCAATTTTATCCACTTTTGTTTTTGTGTTAGAAAACAGATTTCGGAGTGTGTTTTCTGATCTTGGCGCTGTTTTATATTTTACTTTATTGTAAACTCCTGACTTTTCTATTCTTTCTGATATGTGTGGTATATATGTCATCGATTTGTAAATTCGCGGTTCTACTTCTTCTCTTGTGATGTTTTTCTTTTTCTTATTATTTTTTAATAGACTGTTGATAATATTTTGTGGAAAAGAGTTTTTCCCTAGGATTTCCTTAATCTTTTTGATATTTTCCTTATGAAATACCCTATCGCTCATCATTAATACTCTGTTTATAAGATTGCTAGCCGTGTTCATGATGATGTTTTTAGGTTGGCATGAATAAAAGTTGATAATTCTTCCAGATGAAGTCGGTTTCTGGTACCAATCTATTTTAATTTTATTGTCTTTTCTTACAATCAATGTATCCAAATATGGTAATCTTTCATTTTCTTCTTCTTCGATTGTAAATTTGATTTGTTGGTGAAAACTATTAAGTTCGGCTAGGGTGTCGTCTATTGCACTTGTATTGATAATCCCAAAAAGGTCGTCAACGTATTTTGTAAGTAGTCGAGGTTTAGTTTTAAGATTTTGAACGCAATGTTTGAGTAATTCCTCCATTACTATGTCTGCTACAATAGGTGATGCTGGTGAACCCATTGGAAGGCCCTTACACTGAGTGTAAATTCTATCATTGTATTTGAAATACCTACTTTCCTTAATACAGAATTTTAAGACCTTTAAGAAAAGTTCCTTGGACATCGTTGTGTGTTTCTGTATTTCAGTGCATTTATTTTTGATAACATCTATAGCATAATCGATGGGAATACTCGGAAATAATGATATAACGTCAAAGGAAATTAATCTTTCATCGTCACTTATTGCGGTATTATTAATCTTATTACTAAATTGCACTGCATCCCTTACATTAAATTCAGATGTTTCCGTGAGCTTATTAAGAATATTCACTATAAACTTACAGAGTTCTCTTGATGGCGATTTAATTGATGAACAAATTGGTCTTAACGGAAAACCCTCTTTATGGATCTTTGGCAATCCGTATATTCTTGGAGCTAGTGCCGCGTCAGTTTTCATTCGTCTTTTTTCCATCACAGATATTGTATTGCACTTAAATAATTCTTCGACTAGATCATTGTTTTTCTTCTGAAGAGATGAAGTAGGATCTTTGGTTAATCTCCTATATGTCATTAAATCACTCAGAATCTCATTCATTCTAGTCTCGTAATCTTGTTTTTCCATGGCCACTGTGACGTTGCCTTTGTCGGCATTTAATATCAGAATATTTTTATTTCTCTTCAAAAATGCTTTTGCCTGACCCACTGCGTTCAATACAAAACGATCTCTTTTATCTAGACTTCGTTTGTTCAGATAATTTTCTATCATCGTTGTAAACTTCGTTCGTGCAATTTCTTGTTGTTCTTTGTCTTCTAACGTTAAGATGCAGTCTTCGCCATCAGCAATGAATTTAAATAAAGGGAATTGTTTGTTTTCTGTTGGAATCGTATGTTTCTGTCCTAGTGAAAGAACCCACCTAACATCCTCCGGTATGTGTATTTTGGTTTTGTTTACAAACCACTTGTCATTAAATACTATTTTCAATTCATTTCTTTGTTTTTCCTTTAAGCTTTCAAACTTTCTTTGGTGCTTATTCTTAATTTCACAGTTTTTCTTATTTAGAATTGTTGTTTCGCTACTCCAAAGAAGTTTTTGCTCCTCGATAGTCAAATATTTATTAATATTTGTTTCTACCTCTCTTATTTTATTGTTGTTGTATTTTAAAAACTCGTGTTTCTGTTTAATTAGTAAGTTAAGCATTTTGACATGAAAATTTCTTACGATTGTATTTAGGGAACTGTTTATTTTTGAAGGAATTGTTTCGTTGTAATCGAAAATTCCAAAAACATTCCTAGTTGAGTTATCTAAAAAGTTTGGTGTTATACCCGTTCGCCTACATTTTATAAGAAATGTTATTGTGGATTTTGTGTTCAGTTGTTTAACTTTAAGAGATTTATGTTTGTTGATATATGTTCTTAAGGTATGATGTTTTCTTTTGATGTTGTTATAAACCATTTTTGTTCATTTGACGGCGTGCTTTCCGTGATATTCAAATGTTATTATCTTTGTTCGGCCTTTAAATTTCCAATCCTATGTTAATAAAACAAGCTCGAGGCCACAATTTTAATAAATTTTATTCTCTATTATTTATCAATACAAGTGCAATAGACGACACCCTAGCCGAACTTAATAGTTTTCACCAACAAATCAAATTTACAATCGAAGAAGAAGAAAATGAAAGATTACCATATTTGGATACATTGATTGTAAGAAAAGACAATAAAATTAAAATAGATTGGTACCAGAAACCGACTTCATCTGGAAGAATTATCAACTTTTATTAATGCCAACCTGAAAACATCATCATGAACACGGCTAGCAATCTTATAAACAGAGTATTAATGATGAGCGATAGGGTATTTCATAAGGAAAATATCAAAAAGATTAAGGAAATCCTAGGGAAAAACTCTTTTCCACAAAATATTATCAACAGTCTATTAAAAAATAATAAGAAAAAGAAAAACATCACAAGAGAAGAAGTAGAACCGCGAATTTACAAATCGATGACATATATACCACACATATCAGAAAGAATAGAAAAGTCAGGAGTTTACAATAAAGTAAAATATAAAACAGCGCCAAGATCAGAAAACACACTCCGAAATCTGTTTTCTAACACAAAAACAAAAGTGGATAAAATTGAGAAGTCAAACGTCATATATAAAATAGAGTGCAATGGTGATGGAAACAACGTATGCGATCAAGTATATGTAGGAACTACCAAAAATAAATTAAAGACGAGAATTGCAGGACACAAATCGGATTTAAAATGTAGAAATAATTCACTGACACATAAAACAGCACTTGCAGCCCATTGTGCGGAAAGAAATCACATACCTAAACTGGACGACGTACAAATATTACAAACAGAAGAGAGGTACAATAAACGACTTACACTGGAAATGCTACATATAATAAACATAAGACAAGATAAGAGAATTAATTTTAAGAGTGACGTAGACAACGTAGCACAGAGCTTTGGGCATATTATAAATAAAAGGAGAAAGGATCAATAGTGCAATTTTACATGTGAACGCGATTAGTCGTTGTGTGTTTTTAATATTGTTACTCGTCTTTTATTGTGAGTTTTTTCCTTTTTTCCTTTTTTGTTATTACTGTTGTTATATATTTAATTTTTTCTGTACAATAATTAGTAGTGTTACAGGGTGTTTCAATGATTTATGTTTTTTGTTTTAATTTATATTTTTAAGATTCCTGAAGATGCCATCCAAAGGATGGGGAAATATTGAAAAGAAATAAATAATAAAGAATAAAATTTATTAAAATTGTGGCCTCGAGCTTGTTTTATTAACATAGGATTATTGAAATATTATAAAACAAACACAACAAAAATTGCTCAATATTTGAAATAAAAAGTATATTTAGTTATAAGTCGCTAAATACCACCCTTCTTGGATTAAAATTATTGAAATATTATAAATCAAACACAATGAAATAGAAAGAATATTAGTTATAAATTGCTAAAAACCACCCTTCTTGAATTAAAATTATTGAAATATTATAAAACAAACACAATAAAAAATTGCTTAATATTTTAAATAGAAAATATATTTAGTTATAAATCGCTAAAAACCACCCTTCTTGAATTAAAATTATTGAAATATTTTAAAACAAACACAACAAAAAATTGCTTAATATTTTAAATAGAAAGTATATTTAGATATAAATCGCTTAAAACCACCCTTCTTGAATTAAAATTATTTTAATATTATAAAACAAACACAACAACAAATTGCTCAATATTTGAAATAGAAAGTATATTTAGTTATAAATCGCTAAAAACCACCCTTCTTGAATTAAAAATAATAAAATATTATAAAAAAACACAATAAAAAATTGCTCAATATTTTAAATAGAAAGTATATTTAGCTATAAATCGCTAAGAACCACCCTTCTTGAATTAAAATTATTTTAATATTATAAAACAAACACAACAACAAATTGCTCAATATTTGAAATAGAAAGTATATTTAGTTATAAATCGCTAAAAACCACCCTTCTTGAATTAAAATTATTGAAATATTATAAAACAAACACAACAAAAAATTGCTTAATATTTTAAATAGAAAGTATATTTAGCTATAAATCGCTAAGAACCACCCTTCTTGAATTAAAATTATTGAAATATTATAAAACAAACACAATAAAAAATTGTTCAATATTTTAAATAGAAATTGTATTTAGCTATAAATCGCTAAAAACCACCCTTCTTAAATTAAATTTATTGAATTATTAAAAAACAAACACAATAAAAAATTAATCAATATTTTAAATAGAAAGTATATTTAGTTATAAATCGCTAAAAACCACCCTTCTTGAATTAAAAATAATAAAATATTATAAAAAAAAACACAATAAAAAATTGCTCAATATTTTAAATAGAAAGTATATTAAGTTATAAATGGCTAAAAACCACCCTTCTTAAATTAAATTTATTGAATTATTATAAAACAAACACAATAAAAAATTGCTTAATATTTTAAATAGAAAGTATATTTAGCTATAAATCGCTAAAAACCACCCTTCTTGAATTAAAATTATTTTAATATTATAAAACAAACACAACAACAAATTGCTCAATATTTTAAATAGAAAGTATATTTAGTTATAAATCGCTAAAAACCACCCTTCTTGAATTAAAATTATTGAAATATTATAAAACAAACACAACAAAAAATTGCTTAATATTTTAAATAGAAAGTATATTTAGCTATAAATCGCTAAGAACCACCCTTCTTGAATTAAAATTATTGAAATATTATAAAACAAACACAATAAAAAATTATTCAATATTTTAAATAGAAATTGTATTTAGCTATAAATCGCTAAAAACCACCCTTCTTGAATTAAAAATAATAAAATATTATAAAAAAACACAATAAAAAATTGCTCAATATTTTTAATAGAAAGTATATTTAGCTACAAATCGCTTAAAACCACCCTCTTTGAAATAAAATTACTGAAATATTATAAAACAAACACATTTATAATTAGCTCAATATATTAAATAGAAAGTATATTTAGTTATAAATCGCTAAAAACCACCCATCTTGAATTAAAATTATTGAAATATTATTAAACAAATACAATAAAAAATTGCTCAATATTTTAACAAGAAATTATATTTAGTTATAAATCGCTAAAAACCACCCTTCTTGAATTAAAATTATTGAAATATTATTAAACAAATACAATAAAAAATTGCTCAATATTTTAACATGAAATTATATTTAGTTATAAATCGCTAAAAACCACCCTTCTTGAATTAAAATTATTGAAATATTATTAAACAAATACAATAAAAAATTGCTCAATATTTTAACAAGAAATTATATTTAGTTATAAATCGCTAAAAACCACCCTTCTTGAATTAAAATTATTGAAATATTATTAAACAAATACAATAAAAAATTGCTCAATATTTTAACAAGAAATTATATTTAGTTATAAATCGCTAAAAACCACCCTTCTTGAATTAAAATAATTGAAATATTATCAAACAAACACAATAAAAAATTGCTCAATATTTTTAATAGAAAGTTTATTTAGTTATAAATCGCTAAAAACCACCCTTCTTGAATTAAAATTATTGAAATATTATAAAACAAACACAACAAAAAATTGCTCAATATTTGAAATAGAAAGTATATTTAGTTATAAATCGCTAAAAACCACCCATCTTGAATTAAAATTATTGAAATATTATTAAACAAATACAATAAAAAATTGCTCAATATTTTAACAAGAAATTATATTTAGTTATAAATCGCTAAAAACCACCCTTCTTGAATTAAAATAATTGAAATATTATCAAACAAACACAATAAAAAATTGCTCAATATTTTTAATAGAAAGTTTATTTAGTTATAAATCGCTAAAAACCACCCTTCTTGAATTAAAATTATTGAAATATTATAAAACAAACACAACAAAAATTGCTCAATATTTGAAATAGAAAGTAGATTTAGTTATAAATCGCTAAAAACCACCCATCTTGAATTAAAATTATTGAAATATTATTAAACAAATACAATAAAAAATTGCTCAATATTTTAACAAGAAATTATATTTAGTTATAAATCGCTAAAAACCACCCTTCTTGAATTAAAATAATTGAAATATTATCAAACAAACACAATAAAAAATTGCTCAATATTTAAAATAGAAAGAATATTAATTATAAATTGCTAAAAACCACCCTTCTTGAATTAAAATTATTGAAATATTATAAAACAAACACAATAAAAAATTGCTTAATATTTTAAATAGAAAGTATATTTAGTTATAAATCGCTAAAAACCACCCTTCTTGAATTGAAATTATTGAAAAATTATAAAACAAGCACAATAAAAAATTTCTCAATATTTTAAATAGAAAGTATATTATGTTATAAATCGCTAAAAACCTCCCTTCTTGAATCAAAATTATTGAAATATTATAAAACAAAGAAAGAAAGTATATTTAGTTATAAATCGCTAAGAACCACCCTTCTTTAATTAAAATTATTGAAATATTATAAAACAAACACAATAAAAAATTGCTCAATATTTTAAATAGAAAGTATATTTAGTTATAAATCGCTAAAAACCACCCTTCTTGAATTAAAATTATTGAAATGTTATACAACAAACACAACAAAAAATTGCTCAATATTTGAAATAGAAAGTATATTTAGTTATAAATCGCTAAAAACCACCCCTCTTGAATTAAAATTATTGAAATATTATAAAACAAACACAACAAAAAATTGCTCAATATTTTAAATAGAAAGTATATTTAGTTATAAATCGCTAAAAACCACCCATTTTGAAATATTGCAAAACAAACACAATCAAAAATAGCTCAATATTTTAAATAGAAAGTATATTTAGTAATAAATCGATAAAAACCACCCTTTTTTAAATAAAATTATTGAAATATTATAAAACAAACACAATCAAATATAGCTCAATATTTTAAACAGAAAGTATATTTAGTAATAAATCGATAAAAACCACCCTTTTTTAAATAAAATTATTGAAATATTATAAAACAAACACAATAAAAAATTGCTCAATATTTGAAATAGAAAGAATATTAGTTATAAATTGCTAAAAACCACCCTTCTTGAATTAAAATTATTGAAATATTATAAAACAAAGAAAGAAAGTATATTTAGTTATAAATCGCTAAAAACCACCCTTCTTGAATTAAAATTATTGAAATATTATAAAACAAACACAATAAAAAATTGCTCAATATTTTAAATAGAAAGTATATTTAGCTTTAAATCGCTAAAAACCACCCTTCTTGAATTAAAATTATTGAAATATTATAAAACAAACACAACAAAAATTGCTCAATATTTGAAATAAAAAGTATATTTAGCTACAAATCGCTAAAAACCACCCTTTTTGAAATAAAATTATTGAAATATTATTAAATAAGCACAATTAAAATTAGCTCAATATATTAAATAGAAAGTAAATTTAGCTACAAATCGCTAAAAGCCACCCTATTTGAAAAAAAATGATTGAAATATTATAAAACAAACACAATTAAAAATAGCTCAATATATTAAATAGAAAGTATATTTAGCTACAAATCGCTTAAAACCACCCTCTTTGAAATAAAATTACTGAAATATTATAAAACAAACACAATAAAAAATTGCTCAATATATTAAATAGAAAGTATATTTAGCTACAAATCGCTAAAAACCACCCTTTTTGAAATAAAATTATTAAAATATTATAAAACAAACACAATTAAAAATAGCTCAATATATTAAATAGAAAGTATATTTAGCTACAAATCGCTAAAACCACCCTTTTTGGAATAAACTTATTGAAATATTATAAAACAAACACAATTAAAAATAGCTCAATATATTAAAAAGAAAATATATTTAGCTACAAATCGCTAAAAACCACCCTTTTTGAAATAAACTTATTGAAATATTATAAAACAAACACAATTAAAATTAGCTCAATATATTAAATAGAAAGAATATTTGGCTACAAATCGCTAAAAACCACCCTTTTTGAAATAAAATTATTGAAATATTATAAAACAAACACAATTAAAATTAGCTCAATATATTAAATAGAAAGTATATTTAGCTACAAATCGCTAAAAACCACCCTTTATGAAACTGGAAAAAAGTATACCATTAAGTCATACGGAGATATGGAAACAAGAACTCATATACCTACAAGTAAAAACGAGTTTATTTAATGAAAAAATTGCTGTTTTTCAAATATTTCTCAAAATATGTTAATTTTATTCCTACATTTCTTGTTCAAGTGGCTTGAGACACGTTAATGACCTCGGGATACTTTAATAACTTTAAAAATTTTTAACGAAATTTTGTCTTTTGTATATCATTAGAACGATAGTTTCGTACACATTTCGATTCTTTAACATTAAATTGCAATTTACAAACACTGAAGAATTTTTTCCCCCTTGTCAATGCATCTTCAAACTTGAGAGGCGTCCGCCACGTCTCCTGATATGCGATCAGCCAAATTTTTTTTTTGCAAAAAATCGTTTTTTGATGGAAAGAACATTTCTAGGAGGAGTTACGGTAAATTTTTGCAAAAATTAAAAATAAGTAGCCCCCTAATGTATATACATTTATAATTGCATATCTTAAAAATTTTGTGTGTTTTTTTTAGATACGCTTTGAATGGCCACATCTGTATCTTGCGCAGTATTTGTGAACATGCCGCTATCCCGCTGAGTTATGATGGAGGATTATTAGCTGAGATACTACATATAATTCTTACGTAACTATTGCATTTATTTAATTTTATTACATTTAATAACTAAATATGATTTTTATCCTTAACAGCCCTTCGACATCGAGAGATAAGTTAATTAAACCAAATCACAAAAACTACGTAAGCGCGGAAGTTTTAGGGCGTTCAGGTGATGATTGTAAAGAAGCTTTTAGTGAATGCACTAAATCACCCATGCAACTAATATCAACTGTTTTTCAATCTTAATTGTGAAGTGAATTCAACATTGAATATTTTCTTTACTTATTTCCTATTTTTCTTTATTACATTTTAAATTACTAAACTACTTACTTTAAATCGCTCAGTGTAATAAATTATGTGATTTTTAATTTTTTTTGGTTTAATAATTATTAATTATTCACTTTTCAATTCAATTTTTTTTTTTTTCATTGACATTCTGTAAATTTATTTTGCAAACATAATTTTTTAATATCTAAGTTGAGTTTAAAGAATAAACAGGCAGCAAGAAGCTGTGATACCGATTTAAAATTAACTTGGAGTGTTTTTGTGTTTAATGAAAATTTTATATAAGAAGTAAGATTCCCAGTTCTACATTTGGACCTTCATAAATCCTAGAGGAACTAGGATTAGATAGCTGGTGCAATTTGTCTACTTTCTTTGGATGCGTTATTTGTTCAACCGTAAGGACATAACCTACAGTTTGTTTGACTGATAATGAGGTCTGTAAAAATCTTTAATTGGCATCCCGATCAATAGAAGACAGCGAATCAACGCTACAATTGCATTAAGGCATAATAATTTGTTCAACAGGCAAGAGGTCAGGTGCTAAAAGTCATAATATAGCATTGCTTTTTGAAGAAGACATCTCCCGCAATCATCAAGTGCATCCTACAACAAAGCAGTTAATTCTTCAGAGAAGTCTTTTGGCAAACATTTCAAGTTGGTTAAAAAACACAAAGAAATTATGGGATATGTATAGTGCAGCTGTGAGAATATTAAGAAATTAACATAAAAAGTATTTTAATCTTGTGAAGAAATATCTACATGATTATCCACCAAGTTATTTTAACATAACCACAAATTTATTAAAAAATCTTTATCGTATCATCACTGATAAATAATACTCCGTTGTACCAACATAAATATTTTATTTCAAATATACCCTACAAGAAGTGAATGAGCGAGTAGTCACTTTTTTCACTTTGGTGTTAAGAAAATGATAGAAAGAAATGACACCAATATTTTTTTATTTTTAGTAGAGATATAAGGAATGTTTTGTCGAAAAATAGCCTAAAATGAACTTTTAACTAATAAATTCTGAATTTTCTTCGATTTTTTTTTTGCAGATGAAAGTTCAGATAATTTCCAACATCTTTTATTACGATCAAAGTTTTTTGTTTCGAACTCCTTTTTGTAGGAAAATCGATCTGAAAAAATCTAAATTTTCAAGGTTGTAACAAAAAAAAAACTATTTATACATTTTTAATTCAATTTATTTTTAAATATTATTCTCGACCTAAAATTTAATGTTTTAACGTGGTAATAATTTTTTTAAGGTCCTTTTTACTTTCCATTTGAGGAGTTTTCTTACGACTTTCTAATGTCACTGCCATAACTCCTTTACGATACTTTTCTATATCTCGTTTTGAAACACTCGTTAATAATTGTACATGTCTTTCTGTTCCTTGTATGTGCATTGAAATTTGTAGATCAGCCGGTGGTGGTTCATCGAAACCTAAGTATTCTACCAAGTCATCATATGGAATCTGTCGAGTAAATGCTGGTTCAAATAATATATCGTCGTTATTCATATCAACCAGCGTTGCCGTTTTGGTTACTTTTAACCAAAATTGGTTACTTTTTTATCCAATGTACTTTTTTCCATTTTGGCTACTTTTTTCAACACAAAAATAACCAATTTTTTGTTTTAGAAGCTTTTTTGACTCTTAAAAATTATGTGTGGTATTTGTGCAACCAATATGAACCAATACTTTTTTCATCTACTTGAAAAAGCTTAAACTTTAACAAACTGTCAACTTAACCACATGTACATATATACTTTGAAGTGTAAATGGCCATTATCTGCTACTTTCAATTCTTCATAGGTCTAACTGAAACACTTTTCTAGACAAACGATAAGGTCAAAGTGAACGGAACTTTTAATAGGATTCTATTTCCACCGGGCAAAAAGCATCTACATATATGTGGCATTTTGACAAAACATCTTAAGTCGAGATAAGATACCAAAAAAGTTTTTTAAAAAAACTCTGCGAAAACATAATTTCTGTAAAATATTAAAATAAACCAAAATTAAAGAAAAATTTCGCTTATAAATTTTAAAAACGTAAACAAAAATGTTTTTTGAATGAAAATTTGCATGATAAGCAACATCTTTTTCAACTTTGAAAATTTGAATTAAGATCTTTTGTCAAAATGCAACAGACATATATAAAAGATTTACCGCATAATATAGTTGAATATTGTACTTTGTTACCTTAATAACACAGCAAGACCTAAAAAATTTTACTTGCAAGAGCTCTTTATATAAAAAGGTTGAAGTGTTAATTTTTATATAGCCTTTTGTTCTTTCCAGACCATCGGTAATACACTATTACAATTCATAAAAATCGGTCCAGCGGCTTATGAACCTATTAGATACAAACAAACACAATTCCTTCTTTAGACATATTTTTCAACTGAAGTGCGGATAAAATAGTATGTACATTTGATAAAAAATAATTTTGGTTACTTTTTTTTTTTTCTTTTGGTTACTTTATTTTAACATTTTGGGTATAAATTTATTTTGGTTGTGGCCACGCTGGTATCAACCATATTGGCGTAATCGGTAGTTTGGTTGTAAGTATCGTGCACATACATATACATATACATATACATATACATATACATATACATATACATATACATATACATATACATATACATATACATATACATATACATATACATATACATATACATATACATATACATATACATATACATATACATATACATATACATATACATATACATATACATATACATATACATATACATATACATATACATATACATATACATATACATATACATATACATATACATATACATATACATATACATATACATATACATATACATATACATATACATATACATATACATATACATATACATATACATATACATATACATATACATATACATATACATATACATATACATATACATATACATATACATATACATATACATATACATATACATATACATATACATATACATATACATATACATATACATATACATATACATATACATATACATATACATATACATATACATATACATATACATATACATATACATATACATATACATATACATATACATATACATATACATATACATATACATATACATATACATATACATATACATATACATATACATATACATATACATATACATATACATATACATATACATATACATATACATATACATATACATATACATATACATATACATATACATATACATATACATATACATATACATATACATATACATATACATATACATATACATATACATATACATATACATATACATATACATATACATATACATATACATATACATATACATATACATATACATATACATATACATATACATATACATATACATATACATATACATATACATATACATATACATATACATATACATATACATATACATATACATATACATATACATATACATATACATATACATATACATATACATATACATATACATATACATATACATATACATATACATATACATATACATATACATATACATATACATATACATATACATATACATATACATATACATATACATATACATATACATATACATATACATATACATATACATATACATATACATATACATATACATATACATATACATATACATATACATATACATATACATATACATATACATATACATATACATATACATATACATATACATATACATATACATATACATATACATATACATATACATATACATATACATATACATATACATATACATATACATATACATATACATATACATATACATATACATATACATATACATATACATATACATATACATATACATATACATATACATATACATATACATATACATATACATATACATATACATATACATATACATATACATATACATATACATATACATATACATATACATATACATATACATATACATATACATATACATATACATATACATATACATATACATATACATATACATATACATATACATATACATATACATATACATATACATATACATATACATATACATATACATATACATATACATATACATATACATATACATATACATATACATATACATATACATATACATATACATATACATATGGGCATTTCCGTCAAAAGGTCCACCGTGACCGAAAATTTAAAAGTTATTAAAAGCTGATTATTTTACGATATTGTTATAGAGAAATATTTAGATTTTACTAATTTTATAAATTTACCCCTAAATTTGTTCACTTAGATGAACAATCAGACTGCAAACTTGTGCAAACGTAATTTCTTATTTGTGAGAATGTTTTATTGCATGTTTTCTTTAATATTATCTTCCTTAAAAGAGGTGATATTTAATGAAAATTATTCCAAAAAAATTTACTTACATGGTCTGTTATCTAAAGAAGAGTTTGAAGAGAAATATGTTATTCGGATTAACGGTAAATTTTTATTTTTTTTAATCATTATTCAGTTAAATTATTATGGAAAAAATGTCACGTCCGAAATGTCACATATCGAACCATATTTTGGCTTAAACAAAAAAAAATACAAAAGATTTGGGAATCAAGCCAAAGTCATTTTAATGTTACATTGCTACGTAAAAATCTGAAAGAAGTTTGACTAAAAAATTGTGCCAGGTTTCGCTGAATTACGCCTTTTTATAAATGGCCACAAAAACTACTTCTATTTTTTTCACGTTCGAACCGCTACTTCTTTTGCCATTATCTTTGACCTAGAATAGCGCCCCCCATAAACTTTAGCATAGATATTAGTGCTTACATAGTGCTATATCTTAAGGGTTAAAAGAACGTAAAAATAATTGTTGTTTAAAATGTTATTGCATTTTTGATGCGTACGACTGTCACGTTCAACACTTTGGAATTACCCATATACATATACATATACATATACATATACATATACATATACATATACATATACATATACATATACATATACATATACATATACATATACATATACATATACATATACATATACATATACATATACATATACATATACATATACATATACATATACATATACATATACATATACATATACATATACATATACATATACATATACATATACATATACATATACATCTACATATACATATACATATACATATACATATACATATACATATACATATACATATACATATACATATACATATACATATACATATACATATACATATACATATACATATACATATACATATACATATACATATACATATACATATACATATACATATACATATACATATACATATACATATACATATACATATACATATACATATACATATACATATACATATACATATACATATACATATACATATACATATACATATACATATACATATACATATACATATACATATACATATACATATACATATACATATACATATACATATACATATACATATACATTAGGCTGGGTCAAAATTTTTTTTTCTAAATTTCTAAAAAGGCTCAGCGATAAAAAGGTGCTAAATGGTATAATTAATCTATATGTAAAGTTTTGTTAAATAATTTTTAGTTTTTCTGCCTCCGGATTGCGATAGAAACTTAAGATAAGGTAAACCTATGACATCACGTTAATAATAATAAATTATTCTTAATTAATGTTATACATAATAGTAAATAAACACAGGTTCACAATTTGGGAATTGTAACTACTCTCGTATAACAAATTTAAAATATATTAAAAATCATTAAAACTTGTGAAATTAAAACGCTGATCTTTTATATATGTAAAAAATCTTTGATCATCAATGAACATTTATATATGTTTTGCTTTAGCTTTAAAAATCAATGAACTTTTATATATATTTTGTTTGCAAACGTTATACAATATATTTTGAAATTAGGGGAATCACCGTAAAATAACTGGGTCACTGTGAAATATATTTTATCTAATATTTGCCATTCAGTTGCAAACGTACAGCAGGTAAAAACAAAACAAAAAAAACAAAAAAGTTCAAATAAAGTGGCTATATTTGTTATTATCTAGACACTCTTGTTTGTATTATTTATTGGTTTTGCACCATCGGAGATATGGAACGTACTCGAAATAGTTGGAAGTGTTTCGTTTTTGGAGATTTATGTGAACTAAAAGGCAATACGCTACCCACTTATAAAGACGTGATGCAATTTTATGAGTGGACTCGGCATAGATTAAAATATGAGAAGGAAACAAAAAAGGAGCCAACATATAAAGAAGTAGAGGCCATTGTTATTGAAAAACTAACAGAAATATGGCAAAAATCATCCATACCCACAGTTGAAACGAAACGGGTGAAGGTAATGTTACATACGTATTATATAAAATATAAAAAGCTCCTGAAGTCTCATCCAAAGATTCCTAAAAACAAGTTGGAACAGTTTCGTTTTGACAGTAAGATTTTATTTGATATATCGGCATGTAAATGCATAGATTTTCTGAAATGTTTTTGCGTTAAAAACAAAAAAATTCCTGCAAGAGAACAACGTTTCATAGCAGACCAAAGAACGGCTAGGCAGATGGTGATAAGTGGCTTAGATTTTGGCACAACAAAGCAGATCAGAAAAACACTGAAAAGAAAGATGTTACGAGAAAAATCGAAGAGAAAACAACAAAAGCTTGTCGAAAAATTGACAGAAACACTGAGTAGTGCATCTGAAAGCGATTGTGTTCAGTCGGATTGTGAAGAAACAACACAAATTCAATTGTCTGCTTCAAAAATTAAATCGACGAGCAAAGAGAACAGTGTTGGAATTGATTTTACCTTACTATCAAAAACATGTGATAGATTTGGAGTGTCTGACAGGGCAGGAGCTGCAATCGCATCAGCAGTTTTGCACGCGTCGAGTTCACAAATTATTGATAAAAATAAACTTCGCCGAGAAAGGAAAAAAACTAGAGAAATCATTACTTTGCAACAAACCGTTTCACAAATACCCGCTTTGTACTTCGATGGAAGGAAAGACCAGACTTTGACTATAACTGAACTAGATGGAAAAAAATACAGACAATGCATACTTGAAGAGCATATTTCTTTGATAAAAGAACCTGACTCGACGTTTTTAGGATATGTTACACCTGTTTCAGGCACTGCTAAGTGTGTAGAACAAGAATTATTCGACTTTTTCTTGCATGCGGGTATTTCAATGGATTTTTTAAATGCAATTGGTTGTGATGGCACAAATGTTAATGTTGGTAAATTTGGCGGTATTATACGAACCTTAGAAAAAAGATTGGGTAGATCATTGCAATGGATTGTTTGTTTATTACATATGAATGAACTACCGTTCAGACACCTGTTTCAACACGTTGATGGCGGTACATCCGGACCACAGACATTTTCGGGGCCAATTGGCAAAGCACTTGAAAACTGTGAAAAAAGGCCAATAACACAGTTTCAACCAATCTTGTCTAATTTACCAGAGCTTCTTGTTGAAGATATTAGTACAGACCAAAAGTATTTGTACAGAATAGTCGAAGCAGTTACAACCGGCATTGTTACCAGCGATTTAGCGAACAAATCACCAGGAAAAATGTCTAATGCCCGATGGCTAACTCGTGCAAACAGAATTCTTCGCCTATATGTTTCAGTTGAGTGTGCCTCTGCAAATCTTACCACTCTTGCAACTTATATTGTCAAAGTTTACGCACCGGTATGGTTTTCTATAAAAACCCACCCCAGTTGTAAAGATGGACCGCGGCATCTGTTTAAACTCATTGAGCTAACCCGATATTTACCACCAGCTTTGAAATCTATTGTCGATCCAGTAATTCAAAGAAACTGCTATTTTGCACACCCTGAAAACTTATTGCTTGCAATGTTGACGGATCCTCTACCATACATTCGCGAATTAGCTGTCGACCGGATTTTAGAAAGCAGATTAACGACATCCAAAAAATTACGTTTGTTTCAGTTACCAAAGATTAACTTAAACGCATCAACATACTATGAGCTCCTGAAATGGCAAGAACCTATCACTGAACCACCGATATTAAAATCAGTTAGCGAAGAAAATCTTCGATTGTTTATTCAACAAAAGGGAAAATCAGAAATTGAGTTACTATCTCTTCCTTGTCATACACAAGCAGTAGAAAGAGCAGTAAAAGCAGTGACTAGTGCTTCATCTTCTTTGTGCAATAAAACTAGAAGAGAAGGGTTCATTAAGTCACAAATAAACTCAAGAAAATCAATGCCAAAATTCGATAGCAAAAAGGATTTTAACCCAAAATAAGCTCATCAATATAATTATTATTTATTGTTTTTTATTTTTTGTAAAAATGTTATGTAATGCTTTGTTTTCTCTAATAAATATATTTATGATTGAAATAATTTTTTTACTTATAAATAATATTGAATTGAGTAGTATTATTTACTATATCATACTAATATCCTTTTGTAACCATATTTTTGACAAATTCAACATGAAACCGGAGGCAGAAGATTAACAACGATTCTTACCAAACTTTGAAATCTATTAAGAATTGTATTTTGGCATCTTTCTGCCACTGTGCCCGTTAAAAAACCAATATTTTTTTTTCTTCATACATAAATGACCCAGCCTAATATACATATACATATACATATACATATACATATACATATACATATACATATACATATACATATACATATACATATACATATACATATACATATACATATACATATACATATACATATACATATACATATACATATACATATACATATACATATACATATACATATACATATACATATACATATACATATACATATACATATACATATACATATACATATACATATACATATACATATACATATACATATACATATACATATACATATACATATACATATACATATACATATACATATACATATACATATACATATACATATACATATACATATACATATACATATACATATACATATACATATACATATACATATACATATACATATACATATACATATACATATACATATACATATACATATACATATACATATACATATACATATACATATACATATACATATACATATACATATACATATACATATACATATACATATACATATACATATACATATACATATACATATACATATACATATACATATACATATACATATACATATACATATACATATACATATACATATACATATACATATACATATACATATACATATACATATACATATACATATACATATACATATACATATACATATACATATACATATACATATACATATACATATACATATACATATACATATACATATACATATACATATACATATACATATACATATACATATACATATACATATACATATACATATACATATACATATACATATACATATACATATACATATACATATACATATACATATACATATACATATACATATACATATACATATACATATACATATACATATACATATACATATACATATACATATACATATACATATACATATACATATACATATACATATACATATACATATACATATACATATACATATACATATACATATACATATACATATACATATACATATACATATACATATACATATACATATACATATACATATACATATACATATACATATACATATACATATACATATACATATACATATACATATACATATACATATACATATACATATACATATACATATACATATACATATACATATACATATACATATACATATACATATACATATACATATACATATACATATACATATACATATACATATACATATACATATACATATACATATACATATACATATACATATACATATACATATACATATACATATACATATACATATACATATACATATACATATACATATACATATACATATACATATACATATACATATACATATACATATACATATACATATACATATACATATACATATACATATACATATACATATACATATACATATACATATACATATACATATACATATACATATACATATACATATACATATACATATACATATACATATACATATACATATACATATACATATACATATACATATACATATACATATACATATACATATACATATACATATACATATACATATACATATACATATACATATACATATACATATACATATACATATACATATACATATACATATACATATACATATACATATACATATACATATACATATACATATACATATACATATACATATACATATACATATACATATACATATACATATACATATACATATACATATACATATACATATACATATACATATACATATACATATACATATACATATACATATACATATACATATACATATACATATACATATACATATACATATACATATACATATACATATACATATACATATACATATACATATACATATACATATACATATACATATACATATACATATACATATACATATACATATACATATACATATACATATACATATACATATACATATACATATACATATACATATACATATACATATACATATACATATACATATACATATACATATACATATACATATACATATACATATACATATACATATACATATACATATACATATACATATACATATACATATACATATACATATACATATACATATACATATACATATACATATACATATACATATACATATACATATACATATACATATACATATACATATACATATACATATACATATACATATACATATACATATACATATACATATACATATACATATACATATACATATACATATACATATACATATACATATACATATACATATACATATACATATACATATACATATACATATACATATACATATACATATACATATACATATACATATACATATACATATACATATACATATACATATACATATACATATACATATACATATACATATACATATACATATACATATACATATACATATACATATACATATACATATACATATACATATACATATACATATACATATACATATACATATACATATACATATACATATACATATACATATACATATACATATACATATACATATACATATACATATACATATACATATACATATACATATACATATACATATACATATACATATACATATACATATACATATACATATACATATACATATACATATACATATACATATACATATACATATACATATACATATACATATACATATACATATACATATACATATACATATACATATACATATACATATACATATACATATACATATACATATACATATACATATACATATACATATACATATACATATACATATACATATACATATACATATACATATACATATACATATACATATACATATACATATACATATACATATACATATACATATACATATACATATACATATACATATACATATACATATACATATACATATACATATACATATACATATACATATACATATACATATACATATACATATACATATACATATACATATACATATACATATACATATACATATACATATACATATACATATACATATACATATACATATACATATACATATACATATACATATACATATACATATACATATACATATACATATACATATACATATACATATACATATACATATACATATACATATACATATACATATACATATACATATACATATACATATACATATACATATACATATACATATACATATACATATACATATACATATACATATACATATACATATACATATACATATACATATACATATACATATACATATACATATACATATACATATACATATACATATACATATACATATACATATACATATACATATACATCATAGGGCCGGGCTCAGGCTACTATGGGGGTCAGCGGGTGGCGGATAGCTGAACGACCTACAGATATGTAGGCCAGCTGCGATAGATAAGCAGTCCCCGACCGAGAGCGGCAGGGCCAGAGGGCGTACTACAAAAATGTACATGTGCCTGACGACGGAACTGTGACATGGCGAATGGATCCCGCCATCAAAATATGGATCCCCCCCACAAGGGATGCTCTCAAGAGAGGAGCAATTAGTAGAGTGATGCCTCCGTGGTTTCCCAAATCATAAATCCAGGAGCGTCTGACTCATATTGAGCGGCTACCTGGTCTGCGTCTGATCCCAGGAGGGGCGGCAGTACATACGATGATGCGTCTCTATGACATTAAGATCGAGACCAGTAAGATCTTAATTAAGGCATTTCTGGAAACATGGATTTGAATTGACATAACCCCCGGGCTGACGGTTGTGGTATTCTGGAACCTTAGTATACAGAAGTGAAATTCTGTAGAAATGGCTTCTGGGCTAATGCTACAATTGCCTCCGTCCCGTTAAAATCTGGCAAATCTTAAAGTGCGCTCAAAGTTCGTCACCATTTAGTTGGATGCAGGATCGGATGGTAAATTCCCGACTTACACGGATCTGGCTCTGGCGGATGATCCCATAAGGACCTCTCGCCAACCCTCGCATGGACCTCACTGCTTGCAAAGGGACCCATGGGATCGTAGACGTGACTGTACAACGAGCGGAGATAGCGGCTTTAAGTTGGGACCAACTAGAATCATGGATGAAAGCAGAAACCCCAAGAAACATAACAAGGAGAGTGAAGATAAAAACGGAAAAGAAGGAAATTGTGTAGAAAACCCATTTGTGAGGAAATCGGTGATCGTGAGGTCCCCACCTGTAGTGGTTACAACTAGAGCAGCGGTGACTAATGGAGCAGTAGGCAATAGTGATGTTGTAGAAACCCCACTTGGTAGATGCCCGTTCATTATAAATACACCCATAAATGTGTCGAATCTAGATAAGTCTGAAAAGAATATCGTGAAATTAGGCGGCAAGATCGACAAGCTGGTCGATTTTCTTAAGGGACGAACCAATGTTCATAAGGAAATTGTTGCATATGCGCGGGAAATACAGGCGATATTCATGCAAGTGGCAGATGATTTAAGTAATGTACCTACGAATGCCCAGAAGATAGTTCTGGTTGATAAGGAATCCCAAACCATAAACGAGGTTATACCAACCGTAACACTCATGGGAACTCCAAAGCGAAGAAGAGACCCCCATAGTCCAAAGGGCAACAAGCCAAAGAAGAAGAAGGAAACAAGTCCGCAGAAGAGGGTAAACGACGACATACCCAGTACATCAACTGGCAGAACATCGAGTGATAAGCCGCAAGTGCAGGAAACCAAGGATGCAAACTCTCAATGGGTTAAAGTGGGTCCCAAAGCAAAGAAGAGGAAGCGGCCTGCCCGAAAGCGGCCTGCCCGAGGGAAGCCTTCCCGTCCGGATGCTCTTGTTATCCAGACTTGCGGAGAAACGTCGTATGCGGACATACTCCGAAAGGTTAAAAGTGATCCCAAATTGGAAATTCTTGGTCAAAACGTCAGGAATATCCGGAAAACAGTGAAAGGCGAATTGCTATTAGAGCTTAATAAACCTGCCCATGAGAATACAGGTGCATTCAGACATACTATCAAGGAAGTCCTTGGTACATCCGCAGAAGTACGGTCACTATCAAATGAAGTGGACATTGAGATCAAAGATATGGATGAGGTTACATCCAAGGAAGACGTCTATGAGGCTCTTCAGAAACAAGGCGAGATGTTTAAAATGCTGCAGATGTCAGCAATAAAATCGTTGAGGAAAGCCTATGGTGGAACGCAAACTGCCACTGTTAGATTGAGTGCTGATTTGGCAACACACATTGTCAGGGCTGCAAAGATACGCATTGGGTGGGTCGTATGTCGAGTACGCGAAAGAATACAACCAAGAAGGTGCTTTAGGTGTTTGGACTACGGGCATTTGGCAACAAATTGTAGGAGCACAAATGACTACTCCAATAATTGCATACGGTGTGGTGAACACGGACACAAGTTAAGGACGTGTGTACAAAAACCGAGGTGTTTGCTGTGTGTTGAAACTGATGCTAACAGTAATCATGCTACGGGAGCCTTTTCCTGTCCTTACTACAGGAAAGAGCTCCAAAAACTCGTATCGCGAAGATGAGAGTGTTGCAGTTGAATCTCAATCATTGCCGAGCAGCCCAGGATCTGCTTAAACAGAGTGTGCGTGAGCTGAAAGTAGATGTTGCTCTACTTAGTGAGCCTTACAGCAACGTTGATACAAATAGCTGGGTGGCTGACAGTTGCAATACATCTGCAATTTGGTCCGTCAACAATAGAGTACTGCAGGATACAATGACAACCCAACGGGGTGGATTTGTTCGTGCTACTGTGGCTGGAATATCCATGTATAGCTGTTACATCCCACCGAGGTATACAATACTTGAATTTCAGAGCATCGTATGTAGCCTGACTTCCGATGCTATAAACAGAGGACCTTTTTTGATCGCCGGGGATTTTAATGCATGGGCAACGGAGTGGGGCTGCCCAAGTACGAATGAAAGAGGCCGAATATTGTTGGAGTCATTCGCAATGCTGAACGTGATAATTATGAACTCTGGAAATGAGCAGACGTTCAATCGTAATGGAGGAGGTTCTATAATAGATGTTGCGTTTGCCAGCGCAAACATTTCGAACCGAATACAGTGGTCTATTAGTGACCATTATACACACAGCGATCATAGTGCTATAATCATGGACATAGGAAACGATCCATTGGTACCAACGTTAACGAATGTACCCAGATGGAACCCTAAGGGCTGGAAAGCTAACACTTTTGACAAGGAACTGTTCAAAGTTTATATGGAGGATATAATCTTGAGTGGTTCACCAGAACAAATGTCTGAGCACCTTATTAAGAAAGTAACTCATGCTTGCAATGCTTCGATGAGGAAAAGAGGACAGGGTGGAACCAAACCATCGGTGTATTGGTGGAATGAGGAAATCGCCCAACTGCGAAGGGACTGTATAAGAGCCAGAAGGGTATATGTGAGAACGCGTGGTAGGCAGGGAAATGATCTGCACCATCAAGAGCTTAAAGCTAAGAGGAGAGCACTAAAACTGGCTATACGTCAAGCCAAACGGTCGTGTTTCTTGAACATTTGCGATGACGTTGAATTTAATCCATTTGGAATGGCCTATAAACTGGTGATGAAGAAGTTGAACTGTCTGCATAATTCGTCCCCGAGTGAACCAGTAATACTCGACAGAATAGTGAAGCAGCTTTTTCGGCAACAGGGTACGACCTATTGGGAGAACCACAGCGGCAATGAAGTTTTTAGTTTCCCGCTCGTTACCACTGCTGAGATACTGCAAGCTGTAGCAAAGTTCCAGGATGGAAAAGCCCCCGGGCTTGATGGTATACCAAACATGGTATTGAAGGAAGTTGTTCGGTGTTGCTCGAACCAAGTAGTGCAGTTGATAAACGCCTGTCTTCGGCATGGATCCTTTCCATCAAGATGGAAAAGACAGAGACTGGTGCTATTGCCCAAGAGCAATAAGCCACTAGAGGAACCTTCATCGTACAGACCGCTATGTATGATAGATACGTGCGGTAAGCTGCTGGAGAGCATAATCTGTACAAGATTAGACTCGCATATCGAGACAACAGGGGGTCTATCTGACGCCCAGTACGGTTTCAGGAAATGTAGATCGACAATGGATGCTATAGGGGTTGTTGTTGATACAGCTAAGGAGGCTATTAAGGGTGAAAGCTGGAGGACTGGTTCCAAGGAATATTGTGTGGTTGTAACGCTGGATGTTAAAAATGCGTTCAATACTGCGAACTGGGGGAAGATCGTGAATGCCTTAAGCGGCTTGAATGTACCTCAATATTTAGTGGCAGTAATTAAGGATTATTTCCGAGATAGAGTACTGGTGTATGATACGGACGATGGAATACAAGAGTATGGTATAACAGGCGGAGTGCCACAGGGGTCTGTCCTTGGGCCATTGCTGTGGAATGTGATGTACGATGGTGTACTGAGGCTGATGCTCCCGGAGAGGGCTAAATTAGTAGGGTTTGCGGATGACATTGCGCTGGTGGTGGTGGCCAAATATACGCAGGAGGCGGTTAGTGTTACCAATAGCAGCATACAGCTGATCCGATCATGGCTAAATGCAATGGGTTTAACATTGGCTGAACATAAAACGGAGGCAGTATTGATTACTAGCCGGAAAATAGTGGAGTATATTACCCTTAATGTTGGTGGATGCTCGATCAGAACGAAGGATTACCTTAAGTACTTGGGAGTGATGATAGATAATCGTTTGTCTTTCAAACCTCACCTGGATTACATAAAAACCAAAGCTGGAGGAACGTGCTCAGCGTTGTGTCGTATAATGCCCAACACGAGGGGTCCCAAATACCTACAGAGGAAAGTTCTTGCGGGGGTTGTGAAGAGTATAATACTGTATGCAGCACCAGTATGGTCAGAGGCCACCAGGTTTGTGACATACAGGGAAGGGATAAACTCCGTCTACAGACTGGCGGCGCTTCGTGTGTGTTGTGCCTTTCGAACGGTGTCGGATGATGCAGCGTTTGTCATTGCGGGCATGGTACCAATCGACCTGCTGGCTAAGGAGAAGAGGTACATATTTAACTCGAGAGTCTCGGCGAACATGGCGAATATTCGGGATGCGGCAAGACTTTCGAGCGTTTCAGAATGGCAGATACGATGGACTGCATCTGTCAAGGGTCGATGGACGCATAGGTTAATACCAAAAATAGACGTAGGGGTGAATAGAAAACATGGTGATTTGAACTACCATCTCACGCAGTTCATAAGTGGACACGGCTGTTTCAAGTCGTACCTGTATCGCTTTAAACACGACAGGGACCCGTTTTGCGCGGCCTGTGCTGGTAATGTATTTGAGGACCCTGAACACGTGTTTTTCACCTGTCCAAGATTCAGCAGTGAAAGAGCGAATCTGGAGCATTCGATAGGGAGAAGCATCGGTGTGGAGAACATAATTGAGATCATGTTGTCCTCTCTGGATAACTGGGAGCATGTGCGCGACTATGTGAAGCTGGTAATGATAGAGCTTCGTAGGCTGGAGGAGATACGAAGAAGAATATAGCACAGTGGTGAGGATGGCGACAATTAAAGCTTAGTTCTGAACCTCCTGTCATGATAAATGAAGGGGGACGTAAGAATAAAACAACGCGACTGAGGTGCTGATGCAGATAAACTACCCGTCCTGATGGAGTACTGACGTGGTTCCGGGGTGGTGTTAGTGAAGATATCGTGGGGCCACTAGATGATAGTGCGCTATCACTACGTCCAATAAAAAAAAAACATATACATATACATATACATATACATATACATATACATATACATATACATATACATATACATATACATATACATATACATATACATATACATATACATATACATATACATATACATATACATATACATATACATATACATATACATATACATATACATATACATATACATATACATATACATATACATATACATATACATATACATATACATATACATATACATATACATATACATATACATATACATATACATATATATATGCACAGCGCTTATTTAGCGAACAGAGTTTGAAGCTAGCAGATAAATAGCGGACAGTTGCATACTTAGCGAACAGTCCGCCAAATGATCACATGCCTAGAGCATATTCACCGGACACGTCAATTTTGCCAAAAATTTTTAAATATTTTTTTGGTTCCGTTTTTTTTACTTTATTTGATTGCACTGTGGTTATATATCGAGCAATTACTATTAAAACTTCTATATATACGGTTTAAATGCGATATTTTTGTATTTTTTAACAAATTTTGTTGCGTAGTATTGCCAAGTACTCTTATATACTTTCCCGTTTTTTACTCCGTAAAAAATATATACATGTGATTTCGAGGACACAGAGAATTGCATTTGATCAGCGTTGCCATTGTAAAAAATTTTGATTTTAGCTATTTATAAATTAATATACTTTCTAGTTTTTATTGTGTTTGTTTTATAATATTTCAAAAAGGGTGGTTTTATCGATTTATAGCTGAATATACTTTTTATTTAAAATATTGAGCTATTTTTTTTATTGTGTTTGTTTTATAATATTTCAATAATTTTATTTCAAAATTGTGTGGTTTTTAGCGATTTATTTATAAATATACTTTCTACTTAAAATATTAAACTATTTTTTTGTTGTGTTTGTTTTTCAATATTTCAAAAAGTGTGGTTTTTAGCGATTTATAACTAAATGTACTTTCTATTTAAAATATTGAGCAATTTTTTATTTTGTTTGTGTTACAATATTCTAATAAAATTTTTCAAAAAGGGTAGTTTTAGCAGTTTATAACTTAATAAACTTTCTATTTAAAATATTGAGCAATTTTTTGTTGTGTTTTATTATAATATTTCAATAATTTTAATTCAAGAAGGGTGGTTGTTAGCGATTTATAACTAAATATACTTTCTATTTAAAATATTGAGCTAGTTTTGATTGTATCTGTTTTGCAATATTGCAAAATGGGTGGTTTTTAGCGATTTATAACTAAATATACTTTCAATTTCAAATATTGAGCAATTTTTTATTGTGTTTGTTTTATAATATTTCAATAATTTTAATTCAAAAAGGGTGGTTTTAAGCGATTTATAGCTAAATAAACTTTCTTTTTAAAATATTGAGCAATTTTTTATTGTGTTTGTTTTATAATATTTCAATAATTTAAATTCAAGGGTGGTTTTAAGCGATTTATAACCAGATATACTTTCTATTTAAAATATTGAGCAATTATTTATTATGTTTCTGTTACAATATTCTAATAATATTTTTCAATAAGGGTTGTTTTTAGCGATTTATAACTAAATATACTTTCCATTTAAATTATTGAGCTATTTTTGATTGTGTTTGTTTTATAATATTTCACTAATTTTTATTCAAGAAGGGTGGATTTAAGCGATTTATAACCAGATATACTTTCTATTTAAAATATTGAGCAATTTTTTATTGTGTTTGTTTTATAATATTTCAATAATTTTAATTCAAGAAGGGTGGGTTTTAGCGATTTATAACTAAATATACTTTCTATTCAAAATATTGGGCAATTTTTTGTTGTGTTTGTTTTTCAATACTTCAAAATGGGTGGTTTTTAGCGATTTATAACTAAATATACTTTCTATTTCAAATATTGGGCAATTTTTTGTTGTGTTTGTTTTATGATATTTCAATAAATTTAATTCAAGAAGGGTGGTTTTTAGCGATTTATAACTAAATATACTTTCTATTTCAAATATTGGGCAATTTGTTGTTGTGTTTGTTTTATGAAATTTTAATAAATTTAATTCAAGAAGGGTGGTTTTTAGCGATTTATAACTAAATATACTTTCTATTTAAATTATTGAGCTATTTTTGATTGTGTTTGTTTTGCAATATTTCAAAATGGGTGGTTTTTAGCGATTTATAACTAAATATACTTTCTATTTCAAATATTGGGCAATTTTTTGTTGTGTTTGTTTTATGATATTTCAATAAATTTAATTCAAGAAGGGTGGTTGTTAGCGATTTATAACTAAATATACTTTCTATTTAAAATATTGAGCAATTTTTTATTGTGTTTGTTTTATAATATTTCACTAATTTTAATTCAAGAAGGGTGGATTTAAGCGATTTATAACTAAATATACTCTCTATTTTAAAATATTGAGCAATTTTTTATTGTGTTTGTTTTATAATAATTCAATAATTTTAATTCAAGAAGGGTGGTTTTTAGCGATTTATAACCAGATATACTTTCTATTTAAAATATTGAGCAATTTTTTATTGTGTTTGTTTTATAATATTTCAATAATTTTAACTCAAGAAGGGTGGTTTTAAGCGATTTATAACTAAATATACTCTCTATTTAAAATATTGAGCAATTTTTTATTGTGTTTGTTTTATAATAATTCAATAATTTTAATTCAAGAAGGGTGGTTTTTAGCGATTTATAACCAGATATACTTTCTATTTAAAATATTGAGCAATTTTTTATTGTGTTTCTTTTATAATATTTCAATAATTTTAACTCAAGAAGGGTGGTTTTAAGCGATTTATAACTAAATATACTCTCTATTTAAAATATTGAGCAATTTTTTATTGTGTTTGTTTTATAATATTTCAATAATTTTAATTCAAGAAGGGTGGTTTTTAGCGATTTATAACTAAATATACTTTCTATTCAAAATACTGGGTAATTTTTTGTTGTGTTTGTTTTTCAATATTTCAAAATGGGTGGTTTTTAGCGATTTATAACTAAATATACTTTCTATTTCAAATATTGGGCAATTTTTTGTTGTGTTTGTTTTATGATATTTCAATAAATTTAATTCAAGAAGGGTGGTTTTTAGCGATTTATAACTAAATATACTTTCTATTTCAAATATTGGTCAATTTTTTGTTGTGTTTGTTTTATGATATTTCAATAAATTTAATTCAAGAAGGGTGGTTTTTAGCGATTTATAACTAAATATACTTTCTATTTAAATTATTGAGCTATTTTTGATTGTGTTTGTTTTGCAATATTTCAAAATGGGTGGTTTTTAGCGATTTATAACTAAATATACTCTCTATTTAAAATATTGAGCAATTTTTTATTGTGTTTGTTTTATAATAATTCAATAATTTTAATTCAAGAAGGGTGGTTTTTAGCGATTTATAACCAGATATACTTTCTATTTAAAATATTGAGCAATTTTTTATTGTGTTTGTTTTATAATAATTCAATAAATTTAATTCAAGAAGGGTGGTTTTTAGCGATTTATAACTAAATATACTTTCTATTCAAAATATTGAGCATTTTTTTTATTGTGTTTGTTTTATAATATTTCAATAAATTTAATTCAAGAAGGGTTGTTTTTAGCGATTTATAACTAAATATACTTTCTATTTCAAATATTGGGCAATTTTTTGTTGTGTTTGTTTTATGATATTTCAATAAATTTAATTCATGAAGGGTGGTTTTTAGCGATTTATAACTAAATACACTTTCTATTTCAAATATTGGGTAATTTGTTGTGTTTGTTTTATGATATTTCAATAAATTTAATTCAAGAAGGGTTGTTTTTAGCGATTTATAACTAAATATACTTTCTATTTAAAATATTGAGCAATTTTTTATTGTGTTTGTTTTATAATATTTCACTAATTTTAATTCAAGAAGGGTGGATTTAAGCGATTTATTACTAAATATACTCTCTATTTAAAATATTGAGCAATTTTTTATTGTGTTTGTGTTACAATATTTCAATAATTTTAATTCAAGAAGGGTGGTTTTAAGCGATTAATAACTAAATATACTCTCTATTTAAAATATTGAGCAATTTTTTATTGTGTTTGTTTTATAATAATTCAATAATTTTAATTCAAGAAGGGTGGTTTTTAGCGATTTATAACCAGATATACTTTCTATTTAAAATATTGAGCAATTTTTTATTGTGTTTGTTTTATAATAATTCAATAAATTTAATTCAAGAAGGGTGGTTTTTAGCGATTTATAACTAAATATACTTTCTATTCAAAATATTGAGCAATTTTTTTATTGTGTTTGTTTTATAATATTTCAATAAATTTAATTCAAGAAGGGTTGTTTTTAGCGATTTATAACTAAATATACTTTCTATTTAAATTATTGATCTATTTTTGATTGTGTTTGTTTTTCAATATTTCAAAATAGGTCGTTTTTAGCGATATATAACTAATAATACTTTCTATTTAAAATATTGAGCAATTTTTTATTGTGTTTGTTTTATAATATTTCACTAATTTTAATTCAAGAAGGGTGGATTTAAGCGATTTATAACTAAATATACTTTCTATTTAAAATATTGAGCAATTTTTTATTGTTTTTGTGTTACAATATTTCAATAATTTTAATTCAAGAAGGGTGGTTTTTAGCGATTTATAACCAGATATACTTTCTATTTAAAATATTGAGCAATTTTTTATTGTGTTTGTTTTATAATAATTCAATAAATTTAATTCAAGAAGGGTGGTTTTTAGCGATTTATAACTAAATATACTTTCTATTCAAAATATTGAGCAATTTTTTTATTGTGTTTGTTTTATAATATTTCAATAAATTTAATTCAAGAAGGGTTGTTTTTAGCGATTTATAACTAAATATACTTTCTATTTAAATTATTGATCTATTTTTGATTGTGTTTGTTTTTCAATATTTCAAAATGGGTCGTTTTTAGCGATATATAACTAATAATACTTTCTATTTAAAATATTGAGCAATTTTTTATTGTGTTTGTTTTATAATATTTCACTAATTTTAATTCAAGAAGGGTGGATTTAAGCGATTTATAACTAAATAAACTCTTTATTTAAAATATTGAGCAATTTTTTATTGTGTTTGTGTTACAATATTTTAATAATTTTAATTCAAGAAGGGTGGTTTTTAGCGATTTATAACCAGATATACTTTCTATTTAAAATATTGAGCAATTTTTTATTGTGTTTGTTTTATAATAATTCAATAAATTTAATTCATGAAAGGTGGTTTTTAGCGATTTATAACTAAATATACTTTCTATTTCAAATATTGGGAAATTTTTTGTTGTGTTTGTTTTATGATATTTCAATAAATTTAATTCAAGAAAGGTGGTTTTTAGCGATTTATAACTAAATATACTTTCTATTTCAAATATTGGGCAATTTTTTGTTGTGTTTGTTTTATGATATTTCAATAAATTTAATTCAAGAAGGGTTGTTTTTAGCGATTTATAACTAAATATACTTTCTATTTAAAATATTGAGCAATTTTTTATTGTGTTTGTTTTATAATAATTCAATAATTTTAATTCAAGAAGGGTGGTTTTTAGCGATTTATAACCAGATATACTTTCTATTTAAAATATTGAGCAATTTTTTATTGTGTTTGTTTTATAATAATTCAATAAATTTAATTCAAGAAGGGTGGTTTTTAGCGATTTATAACTAAATATACTTTCTATTCAAAATATTGAGCAATTTTTTTATTGTGTTTGTTTTATAATATTTCAATAAATTTAATTCAAGAAGGGTTGTTTTTAGCGATTTATAACTAAATATACTTTCTATTTCAAATATTGGGCAATTTTTTGTTGTGTTTGTTTTATGATATTTCAATAAATTTAATTCAAGAAGGGTGGTTTTTAGCGATTTATAACTAAATATACTTTCTATTTCAAATATTGAGCAATTTGTTGTGTTTGTTTTATGATATTTCAATAAATTTAATTCAAGAAGGGTGGTGTTTAGCGATTTATAACTAAATATACTTTCTATTTCAAATATTGAGCAATTTTTTGTTGTGTTTGTTTTATGACATTTCAATAAATTTAATTCAAGAAAGGTGGTTTTTAGCGATTTATAACTAAATATACTTTCTATTTCAAATATTGGGCAATTTTTTGTTGTGTTTGTTTTATGATATTTCAATAAATTTAATTCAAGAAGGGTTGTTTTTAGCGATTTATAACTAAATATACTTTCTATTTCAAATATTGGGCAATTTTTTGTTGTGTTTGTTTTATGATATTTCAATAAATTTAATTCAAGAAGGGTTGTTTTTAGCGATTTATAGCTAAATATACTTTCTATTTAAAATATTGAGCAATTTTTTATTGTGTTTGTTTTATAATATTTCACTAATTTTAATTCAAGAAGGGTGGATTTAAGCGATTTATTACTAAATATACTCTCTATTTAAAATATTGAGCAATTTTTTATTGTGTTTGTGTTACAATATTTCAATAATTTTAATTCAAGAAGGGTGGTTTTAAGCGATTAATAACTAAATATACTCTCTATTTAAAATATTGAGCAATTTTTTATTGTGTTTGTTTTTTAATAATTCAATAATTTTAATTCAAGAATGGTGGTTTTAGCGATTTATAACCAGATATACTTTCTATTTAAAATATTGAGCAATTTTTTATTGTGTTTGTTTTATAATAATTCAATAAATTTAATTCAAGAAGGGTGGTTTTTAGCGATTTATAACTAAATATACTTTCTCTTCAAAATATTGAGCAATTTTTTTATTGTGTTTGTTTTATAATATTTCAATAAATTTAATTCAAGAAGGGTTGTTTTTAGCGATTTATAACTAAATATACTTTCTATTTAAATTATTGATCTATTTTTGATTGTGTTTGTTTTGCAATATTTCAAAATGGGTGGTTTTTAGCGATTTATAACTAAATATACTTTCTATTTCAAATATTGGGAAATTTTTTGTTGTGTTTGTTTTATGACATTTCAATAAATTTAATTCAAGAAAGGTGGTTTTTAGCGATTTATAACTAAATATACTTTCTATTTCAAATATTGGGCAATTTTTTGTTGTGTTTGTTTTATGATATTTCAATAAATTTAATTCAAGAAGGGTTGTTTTTAGCGATTTATAGCTAAATATACTTTCTATTTAAAATATTGAGCAATTTTTTATTGTGTTTGTTTTATAATATTTCACTAATTTTAATTCAAGAAGGGTGGATTTAAGCGATTTATTACTAAATATACTCTCTATTTAAAATATTGAGCAATTTTTTATTGTGTTTGTGTTACAATATTTCAATAATTTTAATTCAAGAAGGGTGGTTTTAAGCGATTAATAACTAAATATACTCTCTATTTAAAATATTGAGCAATTTTTTATTGTGTTTGTTTTTTAATAATTCAATAATTTTAATTCAAGAATGGTGGTTTTAGCGATTTATAACCAGATATACTTTCTATTTAAAATATTGAGCAATTTTTTATTGTGTTTGTTTTATAATAATTCAATAAATTTAATTCAAGAAGGGTGGTTTTTAGCGATTTATAACTAAATATACTTTCTCTTCAAAATATTGAGCAATTTTTTTATTGTGTTTGTTTTATAATATTTCAATAAATTTAATTCAAGAAGGGTTGTTTTTAGCGATTTATAACTAAATATACTTTCTATTTAAATTATTGATCTATTTTTGATTGTGTTTGTTTTTCAATATTTCAAAATGGGTCGTTTTTAGCGATCTATAACTAATAATACTTTCTATTTAAAATATTGAGCAATTTTTTATTGTGTTTGTTTTATAATATTTCACTAATTTTAATTCAAGAAGGGTGGATTTAAGCGATTTATAACTAAATATACTCTCTATTTAAAATATTGAGCAATTTTTTATTGTGTTTGTTTTATAATATTTCAATAATTTTAATTCAAGAAGGGTAGTTTTAAGCGATTTATAACTAAATATACTCTCTATTTAAAATATTGAGCAATTTTTTATTGTGCTTGTGTTACAATATTGTAATAATATTTTTCAAGAAGGGTGGTTTTAGCGGTTTATAACTTAATATATTTTCTATTTAAAATATTGAGCTATTTTTAATTGTGTTTGTTTTATAATATTTAATTAATTTCAATAAGTAAATTTCAAAAAGTAAATTTCAATAATTTTTTTTTTTAAACGGTGGTTTTGAGCGATTTATAACTAAATATACTTTGTTTTTCAAATATTGAGCAATGTTTATTGTGTTTGTTTTATAATATTTCAATAATTTTAATTCAAGGAGGGTGGTTTTAAGCGATTTATAACTAAATATACTTTCTATTTAAAATATTCAGCAATTTTTTATTGTGTTTGTTTTATAATATTTCAATAATTTTAATTCAAGAAGGGTGGTTTTTAGCGATTTATAACTAAATATACTTTCTATTTAAAATATTAAGCAATCTTTTATTGTGTTTGTGTTACAATATTCTAATAATATTTTTTCAAAAGGGTGGTCTTTGCAGTTTATAACTTAATAAACTTTCAACTTAAAATATTGAGCAATTTTTTATTGTGTTTGTTTTAAAATATTCTAATAGTATTTTTCAAAGAGGGTGGTTTTAGCGGTTTATAACTTAATACACTTTCTATTTAAAATATTGAGCAATTTTTTATTGTGTTTGTTTTATAATATTTCAATAATGTTATTTAAAAAAGGGTGGTTTTGAGCGATTTATAACTAAATATACTTTCTATTGAAAATATTGAGCAATTTTTATTGTGTTTGTTTTATAATATTTCAATAATTTTAATTCAAGAAGGGTAGTTTTAAGCGATTTATCACTAAATATACTCTCTATTTAAAATATTGAGCAATTTTTTATTGTGCTTGTGTTACAATATTGTAATAATATTTTTCAAGAAGGGTGGTTTTAGCGGTTTATAACTTAATATATTTTCTATTTAAAATATTGAGCTATTTTTAATTGTGTTTGTTTTATAATATTTAATTAATTTCAATAAGTAAATTTCAAAAAGTAAATTTCAATAATTTTTTTTTTAAAACGGTGGTTTTAAGCGATTTATAACTAAATATACTTTGTTTTTAAAATATTGAGCAATGTTTATTGTGTTTGTTTTATAATATTTCAATAATTTTAATTCAAGGAGGGTGGTTTTAAGCGATTTATAACTAAATATACTTTCTATTTAAAATATTCAGCAATTTTTTATTGTGTTTGTTTTATAATATTTCAATAATTTTAATTCAAGAAGGGTGGTTTTTAGCGATTTATAACTAAATATACTTTCTATTTAAAATATTTGTTTTTTAAAATATTCTAATAGTATTTTTCAAAAAGTGTGGTTTTAGCGGTTTATAACTTAATACACTTTCTATTTAAAATATTGAGCTATTTTTAATTGTGTTTGTTTTATAATATTTCAATAATGTTATTTAAAAAAGGGTGGTTTTGAGCGATTTATAACCAAATATACTTCCTATTTAAAATATTCAGCAATTTTTTATTGTGGTTGTGTTACAATATTCTAATAATATTTTTCAATAAGGGTGGTTTTAGCGGTTTATAATATTGCGCTATTTTTAATTGTGTTCGTTTTATAATATTTCAATAATGTTATTTAAAAAAGGGTGGTTTTGAGCGATTTATAACTAAATATACTTTCTATTGAAAATATTGAGCAATATTTATTGTGTTTGTTTTATAATATTTCAATAATTTTAATTCAAGATGGGTGGTTTTAAGCGATTTATAACTAAATATACTTTCCTATGTTAATAAAATAAGCTCGAGGCCACCACATAGGATTGGAAATTTAAAGGCCGAACAAAGATAATAACATTTAAATATACTTTCTATTTAAAATATTGAGCAATTTTTTATTGTGTTTGTTTTATAATATTTCAATAATTTTAATTCAAGAAGGGTGGTTTTTAGCGATTTATAACCAAATACACAATCTAATTAAAATATTGAGCAATTTTTTATTGTGTTTGTGTTACAATTTTCTAATAATATTTTTCAATAAGGGTGGTTTTAGCAGTTTATAACTTTAAAAGCTTTGTATTTAAAATATTGAGCAATTTTTTATTTGTTTTAAAATATTCTAATAATATTTTTAAAAAAGGGTGGTTTTAGCGGTTTATAACTTAATATACTTTCTATTTAAAATATTGCGCTATTTTTAATTGTGTTCGTTTTATAATATTTCAATAATGTTATTTAAAAAAGGGTGGTTTTGAGCGATTTATAACTAAATATACTTTCTATTGAAAATATTGAGCAATTTTTATTGTGTTTGTTTTATAATATTTCAATAATTTTAATTCAAGAAGGGTGGTTTTTAGCGATTTATAACTAAATATACTTTCTATTTAAAATATTGAGTAATTTTTTATTGTGTTTGTTTTACAGTATTCTAATAATATTTTTCAAAAAGGGTGGTTTTAGCGGTTTATAACTTAATATACTTTCTATTTAAAATATTGAGCTATTTTTAATTGTGTTTGTTTTATAATATTTCAATAATTTTATTTAAAAAAGGGTGCTTTTGAGCGATTTATAACTACATATACTTTCTTTTTAAAATATTGAGCAATTTTTTATTGTGTTTGTTTTATAATATTTGAATAATTTTAATTCAAGAAGGGTGGTTCTTAGCGATTTATAACCAAATATACTTTCTATTTAAAATATTGAGCAATTTTTTATTGTGTTTGTGTTACAATATTCTAATAATATTTTTTCAAAAAGGGTGGTTTTAGCGGTTTATAACTTAATAAACTTTCTATTTAAAATATTGAGCAATTTTTAATTGTGCTTGTTTTGCAATATTCTAATAATATTTTTCAAAAAGTGTGGTTTTAGCTGTTTATAACTTAATATATATCTAAACTGACTTATTATTTAAAAAATTGCTCAATATTTTAAGTTGAAAGTTTATTAAGTTATAAACTGCTAAGACCAACCTTTTGAAAAAATATTATTAGAATATTGTAACACAAACACAATAAAAGATTGCTTAATATTTTAAATAGAAAGTATATTTAGTTATAAATCGCTATAAACCACCCTTCTTAAATTAAAATTATTGAAATATTGTAAAACAAACACAATCAAAAATTACACAATAGTTTAAATAGAAAGCTAATTAAGTTATAAACTGCTAAAACCACCCTTATTGAAAAATATTATTAGAATATTGTAACACAAACACAATAAAAAAATTGCTCAATATTTTAATTAGAAAGTATATTTGGTTATAAATCGCTAAAAACCACCCTTCTTGAATTAAAATTATTGAAATATTATAAAACAAACACAATAAAAATTTGCTCGATATTTTAAATAGAAAGTATATTTAGTTATAAATCGCTAAAAACCACCCTTCTTGAATTAAAATTATTAAAATATTATAAAACAAACACAATAAAAAATTGCTCAATATTTTCAATAGAAAATATATTAAGTTATAAACTGCTAAAACTACCCTTTTTGAAAAATATTATTAGAATATTGTAACACAAACAAAATAAAAAATTGCTCAATATTTTAAATAGAAAGTAGAAAGTAGTTTAGTTATAAATCGCTAAAAACCACCACCTTAAACGCACTAAATTCAGTTTTTAAAGCTTATTTTATTTATAGCTAAGATTATGACGAAGACAAGAAAACAAAATTCTAGTTTGTTTCCGTGACGAAGAGTATGTTACGGTTGTATAAGAAAACCATTGGTACATTTTTTATAAATAATTCATTATTGAATAAAAAGTACTTAAAGTAGTAAAAAATAAAACTACAACGCGTTTCATAAGGTCGTTATCAAAATCGAACTTTTGAACAGAACATTACATAATTCAACATAAGACTTTGAACAGTTAACTCTAAAATCGATTCCATCATCTTTAGATACTTTAGCACCTAAAGAAATATACGTATTTGGGATCTTTAAGGTATGAAGTATTTAAGGAGTAAACAAAATTAACCAACTTTACAGTAATAAAGGACAGATTCTATCTAAGATTGCTTTATTGCATTAACACTTCACTAAATCTTTTCATCTAATATACTGCAAATCTTAGATTATTATTATTTATCAAAATCTTTATACAAATTTTAAATATTTTTACGTCCAAAAATACTTTTAAAAAAGGTATGACATGACAAATGGTAACGCTGGTCAAGTACAACTCTGCGTGTTTATTTCTACACTGCTGCCAATTTAGCTATTTTCTCGTCAAATCCAGCGATTTTTAATAAAATTTTACAGGAAAAAATCATTTTATTTTAAAAAGTGTGATTTTTAGCGATTTATAGCTAAATTAACTTATTATTTAAAAAATTGAGCTATTTCTAATTGTCTTTGTCTCAAAATATTTCAATAATTTTATATAAAAAGGGTGGTTTTTTGCGATTTATAGGCAATTCACAAATTTTGATTGTGTTTGTTTTATAATATTTTAATAATTTTATTTCAGGAAGAGTAGTTTTTAGTGATTTTAAACTAAATATACTTTCTTTTGAAAATATTGAGCAATTTTTTATTGTGTTTGTGTTACAATATTCTAATAATATTTTTCAAAAAGGGTGGTTTTAGCGGTTTATAACTTAATATACTCTCTATTTAAAATATTGAGCTATTTTTTTATTGTGTTTGTTTTATAATATTTCTCAATTTTTTAAATAATAAGTTAATTTAGCTATAAATCGCTAAAAACCACCCTTTTTTAAATAAAATTATTAAAATATTATAAAACAAACACAATAAAAAATTGCTCAATTTTTTAAATAATAAGTCAGTTTAGATATATATTAAGTTATAAACCGCTAAAACCACCCTTTTTGAAAAATTTTTTTAGAATATTGTAACACAAACACAATAAAAAATTGCTCAATTTTTTAAATAATAAGTCAGTTTAGATATATATTAAGTTATAAACAGCTAAAACCACACTTTTTGCAAAATATTATTAGAATATTGCAAAACAAGCACAATTAAAAATTGCTCAATATTTTAAATAGAAAGTTTATTAAGTTATAAACCGCTAAAACCACCCTTTTTGAAAAATATTATTAGAATATTGTAACACAAACACAATAAAAAATTGCTCAATATTTTAAATAGAAAGTATATTTGGTTATAAATCGCTAAGAACCACCCTTCTTGAATTAAAATTATTCAAATATTATAAAACAAACACAATAAAAAATTGCTCAATATTTTAAAAAGAAAGTATATGTAGTTATAAATCGCTCAAAAGCACCCTTTTTTAAATAAAATTACTGAAATATTATAAAACAAACACAATTAAAAATAGCTCAATATTTTAAATAGAAAGTATATTAAGTTATAAACCGCTAAAACCACCCTTTTTGAAAAATATTATTAGAATACTGTAAAACAAACACAATAAAAAATTACTCAATATTTTAAATAGAAAGTATATTTAGTTATAAATCGCTAAAAACCACCCTTCTTGAATTAAAATTATTGAAATATTATAAAACAAACACAATAAAAATTGCTCAATATTTTCAATAGAAAGTATATTTAGTTATAAATCGCTCAAAACCACCCTTTTTTAAATAACATTATTGAAATATTATAAAACGAACACAATTAAAAATAGCGCAATATTATAAACCGCTAAAACCACCCTTTTTTAAAAATATTATTAGAATATTTTAAAACAAATAAAAAATTGCTCAATATTTTAAATACAAAGCTTTTAAAGTTATAAACTGCTAAAACCACCCTTATTGAAAAATATTATTAGAAAATTGTAACACAAACACAATAAAAAATTGCTCAATATTTTAATTAGATTGTGTATTTGGTTATAAATCGCTAAAAACCACCCTTCTTGAATTAAAATTATTGAAATATTATAAAACAAACACAATAAAAAATTGCTCAATATTTTAAATAGAAAGTATATTTAAATGTTATTATCTTTGTTCGGCCTTTAAATTTCCAATCCTATGTGGTGGCCTCGAGCTTATTTTATTAACATAGGAAAGTATATTTAGTTATAAGTCGCTTAAAACCACCCATCTTGAATTAAAATTATTGAAATATTATAAAACAAACACAATAAATATTGCTCAATATTTTCAATAGAAAGTATATTTAGTTATAAATCGCTCAAAACCACCCTTTTTTAAATAACATTATTGAAATATTATAAAACGAACACAATTAAAAATAGCGCAATATTATAAACCGCTAAAACCACCCTTATTGAAAAATATTATTAGAATATTGTAACACAACCACAATAAAAGATTGCTTAATATTTTAAATAGAAAGTATATTTAGTTATAAATCGCTAAAAACCACCCTTCTTGAATTAAAATTATTGAAATATTATAAAACAAACACAATAAAAAATTGCTGAATATTTTAAATAGAAAGTATATTTAGTTATAAATCGCTTAAAACCACCCTCCTTGAATTAAAATTATTGAAATATTATAAAACAAACACAATAAACATTGCTCAATATTTGAAAAACAAAGTATATTTAGTTATAAATCGCTCAAAACCACCGTTTTAAAAAAAAAATTATTGAAATTTACTTTTTGAAATTTACTTATTGAAATTAATTAAATATTATAAAACAAACACAATTAAAAATAGCTCAATATTTTAAATAGAAAATATATTAAGTTATAAACCGCTAAAACCACCCTTCTTGAAAAATATTATTACAATATTGTAACACAAGCACAATAAAAAATTGCTCAATATTTTAAATAGAGAGTATATTTAGTTATAAATCGCTTAAAACTACCCTTCTTGAATTAAAATTATTGAAATATTATAAAACAAACACAATAAAAAATTGCTCAATATTTTAAAAATAAAGTATATTAAGTTATAAATCGCTAAAAACCACCCTTCTTGAATTAAAATTATTGAAATATTATAAAACAAACACAATAAAAATTGCTCAATATTTTAAGTTGAAAGTTTATTAAGTTATAAACTGCTAAAACCACCCTTTTGTAAAAATATTATTAGAATATTGTAACACAACCACAATAAAAATTTGCTGAATATTTTAAATAGAAAGTATATTTGGTTATAAATCGCTTAAAACCACCCTCCTTGAATTAAAATTATTGAGATATTATAAAACAAACACAATAAAAAATTGCTCAATATTTTAAAAAGAAAGTATATTTAGTTATAAATCGCTCAAAACCACCGTTTAAAAAAAAAAATTATTGAAAAATTATAAAACAAGCACAATAAAAATTTGCTCAATATTTTAAATAGAGAGTATATTTAGTTATAAATCGCTTAAAACCACCCTTCTTTAATTAAAATTATTGAAATATTATAAAACAAACACAATTAAAAATAGCTCAATATTTTAAATAGAAAATATATTAAGTTATAAACCGCTAAAACCACCCTTCTTGAAAAATATTATTACAATATTGTAACACAAGCACAATAAAAAATTGCTCAATATTTTAAATAGAGAGTATATTTAGTTATAAATCGCTTAAAACTACCCTTCTTGAATTAAAATTATTGAAATATTATAAAACAAACACAATAAAAAATTGCTCAATATTTTAAAAATAAAGTATATTAAGTTATAAATCGCTAAAAACCAGGGCTGTGGAGTCGGAGTCGGAGTCGGAGTTGAGGAGTCGGAGTTGAGGTTTTTGTGCCGGAGTCGGAGTCGAAGTACCCACAAAAACTAGCGACTCCGACTCCGACTTTTTTGCATTAAAATTTTTCTAATATTTTTTAAAATAAAAAATTTTAATGACCAATTTCTCCAATTCTTTTTAAATATCAATTCATATTTTAATATAATTTTTCTAATAATTTTATTTTTATTTGACATAAAAAAACAAATTTTAAACATAAATTGATATTTAGATAAATTAGTGGAATTGGCCATAAGAGGGTCTGCTTTTTGAAATTGTGAAGTCTGAAAATAAGGACCAGTATACTTTTCATATGAGTAGGTGAGTTTCAAAAATGAAAAAATTGAGATAACATCTTATTTCGACAATTTATAAGAATAGTTATATAGATTGTATCGAAGCATGTCCTTTTCTATGTTTTAATGTGACCTCAAATTTCTGTAACAAAAACCAGCGGGTTCACTATTTGAATTTCGCCAAGATAACGTTAATGAAATAAAGCCGAATTAAGGAATTTAAAAATTAAATTAGTAAAGATGTTGTTTTTTATTTATCGTATACATATTAACGAATATTTTTGTAGCCATGTCCATGAATATGACATGAAATCAACTGTAGCTCCTGTGGTGAAAGCATTAAGTGAACTACATTTTAAGTTCCAACCTTCAAGGTGAATTATAATAGAATAAAAGGAAAATGAACTCGGAAAAATACATGACATTGTTCCAGATATAATTCCCATCAATGTGGGGGTTAACCCGAAAAATAACTTGAGAATACTTTTATCTACTCACTTTAGGGAAAATTGGAGAGATAATAAAGACTTGCAATTTCAAATTTCGGTCTTGGACAATAATAATATTGAATTAGGAACGGAAAAATGCAATAGCGAGTACACTGAAGAAAAAGATTTAAATTTAGCAGTTTAAAAATTCACATTTTTTTTAACTCTGCAGGTGGGAGATAAACTACATCAAGCCACATTTTGAAAGCTTTACAGCAGACCGCGAAAACATGTTGATAATCGCAAATGATGTTTATGTTATAAAAATGTGCATTTGTACGAATATTTTATATGATCCTAACATTTTTTTTATGTCGTTGATATACTTAAAAAATTACGTCATAAAAGGTTCGTTACCTTCTATGGTACTGTTCCATGCCTTGAGACAAACAGCACCAAGTCCAACAACAAAAGGGGTGCTATTTCCCAAAAATAATAAGAGGCTAACAAAATTTTTTTACATTAAGTTTCTCTTCAAAATGTGTTATATAAATTGTAGAACTAACAACTGAAGGCGCATCTGCATGTTTTAATAAACTATATTAAATTTTCCTGAGAATGATTTGACTTAATAAATAAAACAAGACCAAAATGGCAGTGTCTGAATTTATGTATGTATATTAAAAACAATAGACCTCACTTCACAATTTACAAAAAAGGACTGTCCTTTGCCTGTATTAATATTGTGGTAAACAACAGAAAGAACACTTGATGCCTTAACGTCTAAGCCAATTGGACTTGGTGCTGTTTTCAACTTTTCTATCTCGAAAGCTACATTAGATAGGACTAATGGAATTTCACACATCTATAAATTCCAACAGTATAAAAAACGTTATTTGAAAAAGATGTGAATTGGTGTAGTTTATCTCTCCCCTACAGAACTATTTTTACATTTTGTAGCACTGTTTGCATAATTTTAATAAATTTATATAACCTTTAAAATATACTAAAGTTCAATGATCCCATACGGATTGAAGCAAAACTCGTTTCTTTCGAAAGTTCGTAACAAAACTCGTTCGCTCCAAAATTAAATCCATTATTTTTCTATATTTCAGTTGGTTTAAAGTTCTCAACTGTTGAGTTATAAGTCAAGAATGTAATAACACATTAGAATTAAAATAGGTTCAACTCATTTAGTCTATTTAATCGGGCGCTATATGTTTTTTGCATTTTTTTCAAAATCCAAATAAAATGTTTTGCAGCTTTCCTACTCATATAGTAAAATATCGATTTGAAATTTTTACAGAATCATTTTGTTGCTATATTTAACCATTTAACAGCTACTAAATTAAAAAAGAGTTTAAAGTCAAATAAAAACTAGTCTCTTAAATAATGCTAGGTTAGAGTAGGAGTCGGAGTCGGAGTCGGAGTCGTACTTAAAAAATTTCACCAAAAGGAGTCGGAGTCGGAGTTATAACTTTTTCTTAACGACTCCACAGCCCTGCTAAAAACCACCCTTCTTGAATTAAAATTATTGAAATATTATAAAACAAACACAATAAAAATTGCTCAATATTTTAAGTTGAAAGTTTATTAAGTTATAAACTGCTAAAACCACCCTTTTGTAAAAATATTATTAGAATATTGTAACACAACCACAATAAAAATTTGCTGAATATTTTAAATAGAAAGTATATTTAGTTATAAATCGCTTAAAACCACCCTTCTTGAATTAAAATTATTGAAATATTATAAAACAAACACAATAAAAATTGCTCAATATTTTAAGTTGAAAGTTTATTAAGTTATAAACTGCTAAAACCACCCTTTTGTAAAAATATTATTAGAATATTGTAACACAACCACAATAAAAATTTGCTGAATATTTTAAATAGAAAGTATATTTGGTTATAAATCGCTTAAAACCACCCTCCTTGAATTAAAATTATTGAGATATTATAAAACAAACACAATAAAAAATTGCTCAATATTTTAAAAAGAAAGTATATTTAGTTATAAATCGCTCAAAACCACCGTTTAAAAAAAAAAAATTATTGAAAAATTATAAAACAAGCACAATAAAAATTTGCTCAATATTTTAAATAGAGAGTATATTTAGTTATAAATCGCTAAAAACCACCCTTCTTGAAAAATATTATTACAATATTGTAACACAAGCACAATAAAAAATTGCTCAATATTTTAAATAGAGAGTATATTAAGTTATAAATCGCTAAAAACCACCCTTCTTGAATTAAAATTATTGAAATATTATAAAACAAACACAATAAAAAATTGCTCAATATTTTAAAAAGAAAGTATATTTAGTTATAAATCGCTCAAAACCACCGTTAAAAAAAAAAATTATTGAAAAATTATAAAACAAGCACAATAAAAATTTGCTGAATATTTTAAATAGAAAGTATATTTAGTTATAAATCGCTAAAAACCACCCTTCTTGAATTAAAATTATTGAAATATTATAAAACAAACACAATAAAAATTGCTCAATATTTTAAGTTGAAAGTTTATTAAGTTATAAACTGCTAAAACCACCCTTTTGTAAAAATATTATTAGAATATTGTAACACAACCACAATAAAAATTTGCTGAATATTTTAAATAGAAAGTATATTTAGTTATAAATCGCTTAAAACCACCCTTCTTGAATTAAAATTATTGAAATATTATAAAACAAACACAATAAAATTTGCTCAATATTTTCAATAGAAAGTATATTTAGTTATAAATCGCTCAAAACCACCCTTTTTTAAATAACATTATTGAAATATTATAAAACGAACACAATTAAAAATAGCGCAATATTTTAAATAGAAAGTATATTAAGTTATAAACTGCTAAAACCACCCTTTTGTAAAAATATTATTGGAATATTGTAACACAAACACAATAAAAAATTGCTCAATATTTTAAATAGAAAGTATATTTGGTTATAAATCGCTAAGAACCACCCTTCTTGAATTAAAATTATTGAAATATCATAAAACAAACACAATAAAAAATTGCTCAATATTTTAAATAGAAAGTATATTCAGTTATAAATCGCTTAAAACCACCCTTCTTGAATTAAAATTATTGAAATATTATAAAACAAACACAATAAAAATTGCTCAATATTTTAAATAGAAAGCTTATTAAGTTATAAACTGCTAAAACAACCCTTATTGAAAAATATTATTAGAATATTGTAACACAAACACAATAAAAAATTGCTCAATATTTTAATTAGAAAGTATATTTGGTTATAAATCGCTAAAAACCACCCTTCTTGAATTAAATTGTTGAAATATTATAAAACAAACACAATAAAAAATTGCTCAATATTTAAAATAGAAAGTATATTAAGTTATAAACCGCTAAAACCACCCTTTTTGAAAAATCTTTTTAGAATATTGTAAAACAAACACAATAAAAAATTACTCAATATTTTAAATAGAAAGCTTATTAAGTTATAAACTGCTAAAACCACCCTTATTGAAAAATATTATTAGAATATTGTAAAACAAACACAATAAAAAATTGCTCAATATTTTAATTAGAAAGTATATTTTGTTATAAATCGCTAAAAACCACCCTTCTTGAATTAAAATTGTTGAAATATTATAAAACAAACACAATAAAAAATTGCTCAATATTTTAAATAGAAAGTATATTAAGTTATAAACCGCTAAAACCACCCTTTTTGAAAAATCTTATTAGAATATTGTAACACAAACACAATAAAAAATTACTCAATATTTTAAATAGAAAGCTTATTAAGTTATAAACTGCTAAAACCACCCTTATTGAAAAATATTATTAGAATATTGTAACACAAACACAATAAAAAATTGCTCAATATTTTAATTAGAAAGTATATTTGGTTATAAATCGCTAAAAACCACCCTTCTTGAATTAAAATTGTTGAAATATTATAAAACAAACACAATAAAAAATTGATCAATATTTTAAATAGAAAGCTTATTAAGTTATAAACTGCTAAAACCACTCTTATTGAAAAATATTATTGGAATATTGTAACACAAACACAATAAAAAATTGCTCAATATTTTAATTAGAAAGTATATTTGGTTATAAATCGCTAAAAACCACCCTTCTTGAATTAAAATTGTTGAAATATTATGAAACAAACACAATAAAAAATTGCCTAATATTTTCAATAGAAAGTATATTTAGTTATAAGTCGCTCAAAACCACACTTTTTTAAATAACATTATTGAAATATTATAAAACAAACACAATTAAAAATAGTTCAATATTTTAAATAGAAAGTATATTAAGTTATAAACCGCTAAAACCACCCTTATTGACAAATATTATTAGAATATTGTAACACAAACACAATAAAAAATTGCTCAATATTTTAAATAGAAAGTATATTTGGTTATAAATCGCTTAAAACCACACATCTTGAATTAAAATGATTGAATTATTATAAAACAAACACAATAAAAAATTGCTCAATATTTTAAATAGAAAGTATATTAAGTTATAAATCCCTAAAAACCTCCCTTTTTGAAATAAAGGAAAATATTATAAGGAAATAGCTTAATTTTTTAAATAATAAGAATATTAAGTAATAAATCGCTAAAAAATACACTTTTTGAAAAAAAATTATTGAAAT